>CANNZV010000680.1:0-237024 GCA_947561585.1 Caprella mutica | reverse complement strand
TGTCATTGTTTTGAGTCCTTTGACCAATGAGATATTTTACAAAGTATCTCAAATGGTCAGATAATCCAAGAAACTTTGATAGATATTTGAATTTAAAGCCTATTTTTCCCATATTGTCACGCTAAAACTCAATAATGTTTAGGACATTAAATAGAAATTTGCATAGTATGGAAGTGGCTAATATCACTCCTATTTATTTAGATAACTGGTGTTCTATCAATTATCTACCTATGTTCTTGTGTTAAATTTCATATTTATACAGTGTGATCATTATTAAAAAATTATACATAGCTAACTCAAATTGTGAGTTTGTTTATAATCTGTATTCCTCCCTCTGGATATTGTTACTAACTAGGCTATTTTTATATATGTTCATGAATTTGTTTGTTACATATGTCAAAACTTTTGTTTTTCTTTTCAGGATTATAATTATTCAACACATTCCAAAAGGAAACTAGTTTAAGAAATCTTGTATGTATCAAACAATCAAGGATATTCAGTTCAAACTTAAACATGTCTTTAGATGATGAAGAGGACATGATGCTATTCAATATGAAGTATAAGGTAAGTTCAGCTCTCTTATCAATCTTAAATAAATAAAATAATTGACACAATGGAATTTACTAGAGATGCACCGATACCATATTGTTAAATGATACCAGTACCAAGTCCAATACCAGTTTTTTTAAAGTATGATATTCACAAGTGTTACTTGCTCAGTGTAATAGCTATAAATTTCATTTGTTATATTATTTTTGTTATTGCAATTAGCTAAAGTGTACCTAGTTTTGAACTACAGTGTACCTAGTTTTGAACTACAGTGTACCTAGTTTTGAACTACAGTGTACCTAGTTTTGAACTGCAGTGTACCTAGTTTTGAACTACAGTGTACCTAGTTTTGAACTACAGTGTGCCTAGTTTTGAACTACAGTGTGCCTAGTTTTGAACTACAGTGTGCCTAGTTTTGAACTACAGTGTGCCTAGTTTTGAACTACAGTGTGCCTAGTTTTGAACTGCAGTGTGCCTAGTTTTGAACTGCAGTGTGCCTAGTTTTGAACTGCAGTGTGCCTAGTTTTGAACTGCAGTGTGCCTAGTTTTGAACTGCAGTGTGCCTAGTTTTGAACTGCAGTGTGCCTAGTTTTGAACTGCAGTGTGCCTAGTTTTGAACTGCAGTGTGCCTAGTTTTGAACTGCAGTGTGCCTAGTTTTGAACTGCAGTGTGCCTAGTTTTGAACTGCAGTGTGCCTAGTTTTGAACTGCAGTGTGCCTAGTTTTGAACTGCAGTGTGCCTAGTTTTGAACTGCAGTGTGCCTAGTTTTGAACTGCAGTGTGCCTAGTTTTGAACTGCAGTGTGCCTAGTTTTGAACTGCAGTGTGCCTAGTTTTGAACTGCAGTGTGCCTAGTTTTGAACTGCAGTGTGCCTAGTTTTGAACTGCAGTGTGCCTAGTTTTGAACTGCAGTGTGCCTAGTTTTGAACTGCAGTGTGCCTAGTTTTGAGCTGCAGTGTGCCTAGTTTTGAGCTGCAGTGTGCCTAGTTTTGAGCTGCAGTGTGCCTAGTTTTGAGCTGCAGTGTGCCTAGTTTTGAGCTGCAGTGTGCCTAGTTTTGAGCTGCAGTGTGCCTAGTTTTGAGCTGCAGTGTGCCTAGTTTTGAACTGCAGTGTGCCTAGTTTTGAACTGCAGTGTGCCTAGTTTTGAACTACAGTGTGCCTAGTTTTGAACTGCAGTGTGCCTAGTTTTGAACTACAGTGTGCCTTGTTTTGAACTACAGTGTGCCTAGTTAGTTTCGAAGTATGTATTTTTATTCATCTGTTGATTAATTACAGCAATATCAGCTGTCTAGTTGAACATAAATTTACTATTATAAGCACGAAATGTAATTATTCAGTGAATTGTTTATAATGTTCGTTTCAATTTTCAGAAACACTGTCCGGACCCGATTTCAAACCAGTTCATAAAACCATTGGAATATCCCTATAGAATTCTGGCGATTGGGATGGACATAGAGGAAGGGGCATACGCTCCCACACCTAAGCACGGTCATGAGCCCCCCTGATCACGAGCCCCCCCCCCCTCCAGGTCATGAGCCCCCCTGGTCACGAGCCCCCCTCCCCCCCCTCCCTGTTGCTTAATCCTTATTTACATAGTTAAACAAATGAAGAGTTTGGTTCCAAAACGCGATAAACGCCACTTTTGAAAAAAATGAGTTTCCACCTAAATCAATATTGTATTTCGTCGGTATTGTGGATTTGAATTGTTTATGTTATTATAACCTCAATATGCTATGTGAATGATTGAAACAGAAAATAGTGGTTTTCATCTTTGTACTTTCTTGGTAAAGAAAACACATTTTAACTCAAATTGATCAAAATGGATTTATAGCGTTTTGGAACCAAACTCTTCAAATGAAGAACTATGTACTTGGATAGAAATAACTGAGAGTTGCTAATGTAGTTTCACTAGTTTGTTGTACTACACACTTAATGATTGATTAATGACCTGGCAGGGGGTCAGGGGGATTAAATAATATAGGTAAATAAATAAGGATTAAAAAACAGATGGCTCGTAATCGGGGGGGGGGGGGGGGATGGTGTGCTTATGACCTACACCCCCGAGGAACGCGTTATCAAAGTTGGCGACCTAATCTCTTACTCTTCTCCCAATTTGTATTTGTAAGTATGGTTACATTTTTAATTATTAGTAACAAGTGGTACTCATTTTACAAACTTTGACAATCAGTTAGAGAGGAAAAATATATAAGCAAGATTTACAATGTATAGCTTTAGTTTGCTTACCAATAAATGAATTTAAAGCTATCTACTTCACTTTTATAACCTCACCACTACTCTTTACAGTCTATTATATCGCAAATGGAAAAGGAGATGGTGTCCCTTCAGCCCTGAACTGTTGTAGCTAATTTGGAATGTATTATTTTACCATGTTTATTTTTATTAACGCTACTTGCAGTTTTGGAGAATAGTGCAAAGTTATATTCATCAACTTTGTATTAGGAAGTCTTCATTTCCCATCATCTCCTTCTTCCATCCACCATCGCCACAGGTGCTTGTGACTCTTTTCGTCACAATCCTTGGTAAGTGACAGCATTCACGGAGAAGCTTTTTTTTTTCATTCATTAGTATTGTCACTGACGGGTGGCAGGTGACATTGTTTATAGAGCCACTTTTCTTTCTGACTGATTCTTCCAGTCCCTTTTATTTAATTTCCTTTTGATGTAGCTAAACGATATGGCCATTTTTTCTGAAATAGACGTTTAACCCCTACTAAATAAATTTTTCCCTAACTTGAAACGTCAATCACATTAATTCAAATAGCTATTTAGACATCATGATCATTTTTAACCCTCATGGTAGATATTGACTGGAATATTGCTGCCGAATAACGTCACATTCATAATATGAAGTATATATGCGTTAAACGCGTCATATTTTATAGTATGAATATGTGCGTTCATATTCAGCGCAGTATTGGCGCAGTCAATATCTGCCATGAGGGTATTTTTTCTCTAGTGTTTCACGCGTGGCCACAGACGCTACGCGGTCGCGCATTAGTAGTTAGGACGCGCGTGTCTGCAGTTTAGGGTAGCGCCCCAGTGTAGTTCAGTGCAGTGGGGGGACGTAGAATGAGGTCCCCAAAAGCGGACAAAAATGCTCTGTCGCGGCCCTATCGCGGCCTTCTGCCTGCCATGATGCCGGCCCTGCGCGCCCCACCCGCTGCCCCTATCCTGCACCGAATTTTAACTGGGTTTGCATATGCACTTTCTATTTTGCATATGCATTTTCTATTTGCATATGCATTTCAAGATTTGCATATGCATTTCAAGATTTGCATATGCATTTCAAGATTTGCATATGCGTTTTCTATATGCATATGCATTATTTCACCAATATGCAAGATATGCAAAGTCACAACCCTAGTAATCAGACAACATTTAACTTTTTATTAATTAAAATAGTTCAAAATTATAAGAATAGGTTTTGTAATTCAAGACCTGAGTGATAAGTCGTTCAAGTGTATCTTTTTTATATCAGTTAATTTAATTTATTATAAAGTTTATGTTATAGTGTAAATTCAACAATAAAATTCTCCATTATAAAAAACTACATGGATGTATTTGAAACTCAAAATAAGTATACTGTTTTTTACGTAAATTAAATTTTATATATCATCCATCGCTATAGTTTTAACCATATTTCATTTAAATCATTGAATTTGAAGCTATATTTTGCACTGTTGTCTTAGTAGTGTCTTCTTCAGCCACGATTACAAGTTCAATATTTAATAACAGAAGATAAATTAATGGTTTATATTTCAAAGAAAGATTTTCTCATGTATTATAAATCACTGAAAGTATGCATTTCATAACATCATTTAACTGAATCTAAGATAAAAAATATTTACTTCAATTATAAATACCGAATATATTTTCAAAAAAGTGGAACCGTCCATGGTGGAATTTTCCTCAAGTTGAGTTTAACACCGGTGGAATAAGTATATAAATATAATTATTGAGAGTGATAAAAACGATAGCAGAACCTAAAATACTTGAATATACCTCATTAAATTCCAGGAGGTTACGTATTCCCATATATGGTATAATATGTCATCAGAATCTTCATGAATTTTCCCAGTTGCCGCGATTTCTTGTTCCAAAAAGTAAAATAAAGCTGGAATGAATTTACTTGATTGTAATATTCTGAAATTTAACTTTCATTTCTTACAGAATCTATTTCACATGATAATGTCTAAGTACACGAAATTGAACAACAATGGAAATTTGATTGATTCGCAATTGGAGATTAGAAGAGTCAAAACAGGTATTATTTTTTACCTATTATTATTGTCTCTTATGAAATATCCACCTAATTCATTGAAGAAATTGTCTACAATTATTTAAAATCTATCGAAATTCAATATATGCGACTGACTCAGAATAATACCTCTTTTAATTACCGCTGTCCTCGCTTCTGAGGTTGCCATGGAAGCGCACTGTTTCTATCATTATAAAGACAGTAAAACTGTGGATCAAAAAGTAGCAGAACAGATAGAAATAAATTTGCACTGGTGTTTTTATACTCGTTTCAGTTTATTTCATATTAAATTAACTTTACTCTTCATCGAAAAATTAATCTTGGTCATTGGCGTATATTTATGCTCGAGTACATATACTTTTTCATTTTATGTATCTACATATATACATTATACAATATAGTAAGGGCTGCGTCTGTCTCTGCAGTATCATTATATTGAAATTAACCAATCACCGATCACTATCCAATCGCCAAAGACTACCCAAATCACCGATCATCAGACTTTCCCCAGCACTTAAAATAATCACCAATCTTCACCCGATCACCGAACACTACCTGATCATTCAATAAAATTATATAATGTCATTTCTATTTTAGGTTTTAAATAAAAATGAACTTTGAAAATATCTCAATCCCACACTTTCGATAGATTCTATTGAAAATCAATTTTGCCACACACATCTTTAAAATGAATTAAACTATACAGACAGGCTCAGACTTACTACAAATGGTGATAAGAACGATTCTTGACTCGAAGTTACTATATAATTATAGATCCTTAAACCATTCATTTTCTGAGTTAGATTAAAAGAAATGGATTTCAGTTCTCTACATCTTCGCTTCGTTTCAATTATTGTTAGACTAACTTACAACCGGTGACTCTCCTAAGAATTTTGCAATAAATGCGCAGCAACCTCTTTACATATTTGATTACAGCATCTCTCGGCGACGCTATGTTGCTATGTCAGAACCAATCTTTACTGAAATCAATTAATACAGAAATTCCTCTGAAACTTTTTCATACTCACCACATATAAACCACATGACCTCCACTAAATCAAGTCGACTGAAAAAAATAACAGAAACAGAATTCGATTACTTGTGTGAATTGGGAATTGGCAGTGGTTTAACAGAAGTTGGTTTTCTGCACTCCACATGGTTCCGAAAGACAACGGTGGTTGGTGCCCGTGTGGTAACTACATGCAGAGGACTTAACGCTTGCACGTTTTAAGACGCGTGATGTGAATCAACATAGAACAAGCCGTAGGTGCATGCAATATCATTCCACTTCCATTGAAGTAGTGTTCTCTATTCATTTTTTATGACAATTATTATAGTAGTTGACTTTAATATATGTAGTATAGCTATAAACTAAATAATTGTATTCAATAATTAAAGAATAAGTTGATCTGATATTTTCATCGCATTTCAGATAGGTGGTCATGTCAAAACACTTTCACGCTGCTTAGCTTCTTAGGAATAGCTCTTGGGTATACGATGCGAGGGTGCCTCTCATTGACTATATTGGCAATTGCAAAACAACCCGATCTTCTTGAAGATGCTGTGATAAAACAGGATGGAGAATTCAGTTGTCCGGATGAAGCGATTACAAACAAAACCATGGAACGAATTGTGATTTATAAATAATATCATATTTTGAGAACAACCTTTTAAAACTAAACCCTTTTTACAATTAGTTCGTTTTGAATAGCATGAATTATCAGACAATTATAGTGAACAATAATACTTTCATTTAGTTTAGAAGGTGACAAAATTAAAGTACTATTAAATTTTTTTTTTTTATGAACTAATTTTTGGTACTTCAACATATATAAATAGAGATATTCTTTTTTTGATTGCAGGAAGCAGAATTCACCATGTCAAGAACAGAGAGAGGCTTAGCTCTAGCTGGATCCTTAATAGGATTAGTGTTTTCAAATCTTTTAGGTGGAATATCTTCTGGGAGATACGGAGGAAAACTTGTGGTTGGACTTGGGGTTCTCTTCAGCTCTATTTTTACAATTGCTGCTCCACTAGTTATCCGTTATTCACTGCCACTTTTCATTTTTGCAAGATTCCTCATGGGAATTGCTGAGGTAAATTCATAATAATGTAAATTAAAATAATTATTAATGCCATATTCAGAAGCGATATTTATTCCAATTTTACTGCCGAACTCAAGCTGTTCTATTCTTCAACTCTTTCTAGTATTGGGCGAATGCGTGATTGTTTAGCCACTGTGGATCACTTGGTCTCGGAATAATTTTATTATAATGTATATAAAACAACTTTCGAAGGAAAAATCTCCAAATATACTCAGGACATAATGAATCAATTAAGATAGTTTGAAACATTATTATGAACTGTACACGTTATATCTTGGCTAGAGGGGACTGGCGAAAAAATTCTATATCACCTGCCACTGCTTCTTTTAAAATGTGTGCAATGCCTAAAACTCTCTCAACCCATTGTTTTAAGAGCATATACTGCAGTTTCATGTTAAGAAGGAAATAATGATAACTTGTTCAAGATGAGAACTGAAATGAACTTAATATCTTGAATATTTGTATTTTTTTCTATTACGGTAAAATTTCAATTGACTCGAGCTACCTCTAAATATTGTTCAAATCCCACGATATCGTCCGAATCATTCCTTCATTGTTACGTAGCATTTAAAAAATTGCCATCTAAAAATAAAATCTTTGATTTATTATTTTCACCCAAATGAGTTTTGTCACAGGGGTGGAATTTACCGGGGTGGAATATACCTGAGGTGAAATATACTAGGGTGGAATATACCGGGGTGGAATTTACCGGGGTGAAATATACCTGGGGTGGAATATACCGTTTGGAATATACCAGGGTGGTATTTACCGGGGTGGAATATACCTAGAACCGACAAATTGCTATTAAAATATTAAATGAAAGCATGATCATAAATTTTGTGACACAATATCATTAAATAATATTATTCATTGAAATAAGTTTGTAACTATAAGATGCTACAATACTTTAGCAAAACAACATGTCATAATTTTGATGTACGTCATCTTCAAATTAAATCGTAGAGTGAAATGAAAAATAAATTGGGGATACTTCAGCACGACTACTGGTTCTTATCGATAATCAATAAATGTTGTTGTAATCTATACCTTTTGTTTCAGGGTGTAATTCCACCAGGAGTATATCAAATAATTGGCTCCTGGGCTCTTCCGGAAGAGAGAACACACGTAGTTGGTGCAATAGGCTCAGGTAGAGAAAAATAAATCATAACTAGGAAACTACAATAATTAAAACAGATTGTTCATTATTTATCGTTAAAATTTTATAATTTACCGCACTGCGTGTTTTTGAATCTGTCCCGATTCTAAACTTGAATAACTTTGTATCCAATGGGCTGATTTGGCCAAACTTGTTCTCCATAGACTCCATATTATTTGGGGTTAATAATTGTATATACTCTGTTTATCTTTATTTAATTTTAATAAGACCACCATCAAAACCAACAAATAAATTAAGAGCTGATTCAAATTTTCATAGTTCTGTTTATAAACGCTTCCTTTGATAAAAAAAACTCATAGAAATAGTTCACTGCACTGAAGTCAGGTGAGCGAGGAGGCCAGAAGTATTAATGTTAATGTCTTAGAAGTGTGGATGATATAAAGATTTTAAAACAAGCGAAACAAACCATAATATCACTTTTTAACCTCATGATGGAAAAATATCACTAGTAGAGTAGTATAGTTAAAGAAGGTTATCAAAGGAAATTGAATTATTCATGAATGTTAACAGCATATTGATTTCGGGATCGCTTGAGAAGGGTCGGAATGGCTAATTAAGAAAAAAAAATTAACTAATGACAATAGCAAAACTAATAGAATCAATCAGGATGAAGTGACGAGAAACCCGTGATCCATGAAAAATCTACCTAAAGAATCGAAAGTACCTATCAATTGGAACAAAATTGAAAATTCTTCACTCAGATCTTCAACCGTTATAAACTCTTAGAAACAAGCTTGCTACCTGCAAGCTCTATCGCGAAAAAAACGGATGGAAAAAGCTAAAGTCCCCTCTCGCTGTGTCAAAACAGGCACGCTACGCTGCCTAGCCTAGTATTTAGCGACTGAAAGAACTTGGATACTTAAAACGTGTTTGAAACATTTCCATATTTTCTTGTATATGGACCATCAGACGGTCCATCATATTATGCTTTATGAAAAGTCAACTTGATTTTTGGAATCCTAATTTTTTCACTTATACACCGGCAATTAGTAGATTTGTCAAACTTTTTAGTATTCTAATTGTCAGTTCTGTTTCATAAAGAGAAATTTTGTTTAATTTACCTAGCTCAGCTGTTAAATTCCTATAAGGCTGTAAGCATTCTATATGAAACTTCATTCTCTCAACAATATTTTTCAAATCGAAGTAATCATCATCAATTTCAGTACAGTAAAACTCCTGAGTTATGAAGTTTTTCTAATGAAGCACTCGAGTAATGAAGTACCTGAATTATGAAATGCACCTCAGTTATGAAGTAGTTTTCTTTGTTTAAATCATAGAGAACTATAGTTCTTGAGGTATAACTATACCTTTTCCAAGTCAAGTTGGCAGAAGTGAATAATGCATTGGCAGAATTGAAAAATGAATTGGCACAAGTGAAAGTCATATTGCAGAAGTGAAAATGAAAAATGCAAGTATGACAAGCAATTACAATATTAAGTGTTTTTTAATGAAAATTACAACTTCAATACAATAGTGGGTTATTGCAATCTTCTCCACTAGAATAAGATAGAGTATTATAAGATAATACTCTATTATAGAATGATACTCCATTATAGGATAATACCCAATTATTGGGTAATAGCCCATTATAGGATGATACTCCAATAAAGGATACCACCTATAATTGTGTATTATCCTATAATGGAGTATAGTATTATATATGAAAATGTAAATCAGGAAGGCAAAGATTTACTCTACAGATTAGGTTATCAATAAATCGGATATATTGAGTATAAACTGTGTTTTCTTTATTGTTTGAGGTTTAAATGATGTGTATTTTTTGTTAATGATTTAAATTTAGGTATAAATGACTACTACCATGATATATATTGATTTTTGTACAATAATGAGTAGCTATATTGATTTCCCACAACGTTAACCTAATATTTGTTCAATCACCTCAATTTTGTATAAAATATTAGTGCACATCCATATAAGAATTATACCATAGTTATACCTCAATGACAAAAATTCTCTATAATTTTAATCACAGAAAACTATCACTGCACACGAATTATGAAGTGGCTCTCAGTTATGAAGTAACCATTACTACATAACTCAGGAGTTTCACTGTATATCAAATTAGTTTCATATCGCCATTCTTTTATAATGGCAGAGATTTCTCCCTATTTGAACTTGCTCCTTATAATTTCAAGGCGCCTCTGAAAGTATCTCTTTCCACCTAAAATGCCCAAGACTTTGCCCACCTTTTTCACCATATTCTAGTAACACTTCTTCGAAATAATACGAACAGGGAGATAATGAGAATACTACACATTTACATTCCAAGAATATTTAAGCAAGAGTTTTCAATTGAAAGATAAAACGTCATTTAGATATTTTGCGTTCGTGTTTTCCTATATAAATCTCTAATTTTCCAGGATGTTACATTGGACTAATGACGGTACTCGTTGTAAGTGGGATACTGAGTAAGAGTTCGTTCCTAGGTGGATGGCCGTCTGTATTTTACTTGTTCGGTGGTTTGGGATTAATTTGGACAATATTTTGGTTTCTTTTCGTTTATGAAAATCCTGAAATACATCCAAGAATATCTGATTGGGAGTTACAAAAACTACGCTCTTGTACGCAAACCAAATATAAACTTCCCAAGGTGAGAAAATAGTTTATATTATATCAATCAATTAAACATATGATTCATAATGAACTTTTAGATTTATACTATAGTTATATTGAGTTTTAGAGTTACACTATATGTATTTTGAGAAAGTTTCATAATCTAAATACATAGACAGTGCTAGAAAAGTTATTATGGATTTTTCATAATCGAAATTTTGTTCATAAAGTGGTTAATTGAAGTAATTTTGTTGATTGTAATTGGATATATTAAAATACACTGATATAGTGATACATCTTGATCTTTCATTAACACTCAGTTTGACAACATTTAGTATCCGGAAGTGCTTCAAAGGTTGTTTCTCCAAATTCCGTATCTTTTATCTCTACAGGAACCATAATTTTTTTTTAAATTCCACATCACTTTTTTCTCATTCCTAATCACTTTCTCTCCAATTCCCCATCAATTTTTCCCTATCAAAGTTGAAAATTCCGTAATTTGAATGGAGAAGAATAAAAAAAAATTGCACCTCTTTTTCCTGTCGTTTAAATTAATTTGTAAAAAATGTTCGATTTTGGAAAAAAATCGATGATATTCAAAGTGATGGGGAACAGGAAAAATTGATGAGAATGGGGAAAAATGATGGGGAATCTGGATAAAGTGAGGGTAATGGGGAAACAACCGTTGAAGCACTTCCGGATACTAAATGTTGTCAAACTAAGTGTTTATGGATGATCAAGACGTATCACTATATAAGTGTGTTAAAATAAATCCGATTGCAATCAACGAAATTGGTTTAATTAACCTTTTTGTAAACAAAATTTAGATTTGTTAAAATCAATAATAATTTTTCCATTACTGTATTATATAATTTATTAAATTCACTATATTATTTCATTGGTTAGATCTTTAATTTCCTCTACCATTTCGGGGAATTCAATAGTTACCTAAAATTATTTGTTCTTGAATATTTTCAATAAGTTAGATTCAAAATATAATAATAATTTTGCTATTTCAAAATAATACAGACATTTGTTATTGCATAAATCAACTGTTGAAAGCAGATATTATATCTTCTTAACTCTTTCATTTTCTTATTCAATACTTGCAGTGCATCACTTTCATTAGCATTTTAAAAAGTAAACCTTTTTGGGGAGTTGTCTTGATGCATTGTGGAGTCAACTTCTGCTTCACTATAATTCTCACTGAAGTGCCATCGTATTTTGCAGAAATTCATCACATGGAAATAACTAAGGTAAAATGCAATAATTGAATCAATACAAGTTAGTCAAAAGTGCTATGGATACATAGGATATTTGAAAAACAATCAGGTAAGAAATTTGTAATTCACAAAATTAATGATGACGTTGGCGATCTAATCATCACCATAGGTATGATCTGTAACTATGTAAGAATTGAAGAATCAACGTAAAACAGTAACATTACATTATAAACTAAAACAAGATTATATTATTATTCTCAATGGACTCAAAACATCTGGCCATTTTTAACTCAAACGTTGATCCTAAGGAGTTTAACGTTCTACAGGTATTGGAAGGCTTGACTATATGTGTTTAAAAAACACATGTCTTATTTATAAACCTACGGTACTGTATTTTTCAAGCCGTATATTAAAATTTCAAGTAAAAGTAGTGAATATATATGAAGAAATAAACACATAGGTATAGAAGACATTGGAGCTGTGATTGGGTGGAAGAGAGGGTGTGTTTCTCGAACATGTAGGAGAATAAGAGTATGGACTGATGTGTGTTTAGCGGACTGATGTGGCCCGTGCTGTACATACACTACGTTACCACAAGTCACCACATTACAATTAATTTCCTAATTTACGCTGATACGTTAAAACAAAATTAATATATTTAGTATTTATGTAGGAACAAAGTTAAGAGTGGCCGATAAATCTAAAGGAATGACATGATATATATAAATCAATTTAAAAAGGATTTGTTTGGAAAACGCACGTCAAGACCATTAGGGCTAAGCTCTATCATTCTATTGTCAGTCAACCAGTCTTGTGACAGAATTCAGTTTTTATTTTCGATGAAGGAAATTAGGTTTTAGTTCATGAGTGAAATTACTGACGCCAACCAATGCTTCGAATACAACATTTTTTAATTAGATGGAGGAGCTACTCAATTCTTGTTAACTGTGAGTGATATTACATACTGAGAAAGGATGAATTGAAAAAAATTTGATTTGTTTTGACATATATGAATGGTTTGATTTTGCCCCTACCTACGTAGTGAGTTGCAGGTACTATCTAAAATGAGTTAAATTGACGTTGGCTAAAACAACATTGTCGCTTTGACTCACACCTGAAATTTAAGTAACGCCAACTCTCATAGTTACTTAATTTATATACCAGATACATTGGATTAACAGTCTTTGGAGTTACTACAATACACTCTGTCATAGTTGTTTCAACATACGTTGAAATTCTCAAAAAAGTAACTTTTACCTCCCATAGTAAGTTGATACATTCCATAAAATAAATTAAATTAACTAATGATTGATAACACACTACGTCACAGTTATTTCAACCCTTTTTATCCAACTCACTTTTAAATTGATTCAAAGAAGAAAATTGATGACCCATTAGATATGAATCATATGGGTAAACTTTTTTCTCTGTGCACACACTCTAAATCGGTTGGTTTTAATTCAACAATCAATGACATTGTTTTGAACTTCTACGAAACATTTTATAATACAAATTGGCGAGAAGCAAGATTGTTAACACAAAAGTGCAATTTTTCGTAGGGAATGTATCAACTAAATGTAGTTTGTTACCACTAAGTCATTAGAGGATTACTTTATTTCTACCCCTCGAATTTCTTCAAGTTCTTCTCTTAATCGTTATTGTATTGACAAAAAGCATCTTGGGTTTATAACTGAACTTACAATAGTTAAACATACATAATATACACATATATATATATGAGTATATTCCGTAATAAGTGAGATTTTATTAGTTTATTGATAGATATAGAAAATATAACCAATAACTATTATAAAGATGAATCTTATTCATTATTTCAAATAATATTTTGTATTTTCTCTTCCTCAGGATGGATTTCTATCTTCTCTACCATATTTTACGTGTTGGATCGTTACTTATTCCTTTTCTTCGCTCATGACAAAATTGACTGTGGGCAATAAAATCACTATTGTAAATGTACGGAGGCTGGCTATGGCATTGAGTAAGATTTTAAGAACTAGTAAGAAGTATACAGTTACACAGATGCGGTTATAGAAATTTATGATAAATCGATCCACTTCTTGATACGTCTTATTTGCTTGAATTAATAATAATAAAAGTAAAATTGTTTCATCAAATTCTATCTAATTCAGGATGATTGATAAGTAATAAATTTCGTAAACTATAAGATAACTCGTTACTGAAAATTATTTTATTAAGAAAATATATTCTGGGCTAGAATACGAAAGTTTTGTATATATGTATTGAGAGAAAATAATCAACCCCTAAGAAAATTTCTCAAAATCGCTACAACAATGAAAATGTATTAGAAGCGCATTAAAAGAAATGGAACTTTAAACACTTTGAGGACCAAAGCTTCACCCAGCAAGATGTGGACCAAAACTTGCAAACTTCAATTTGCCAAATTGAACGAAATTTCGATTTTTCTTACTTTACAACTCAGAAGACCAAGAAACACGATTTAAAGCTTAAACCGTGAAGTTACAATGCTGCCAAGACTACCATTTATCTGACGAAAAGTGGTTCTATCCCAAACCACATCCTTTTGCCAAAACACTGGTGACTATAGAGTCTAGAATACCATTAACCCCTTTCTCTATGATGATTCGATAAAACGAGGATCTGAAGAAGTAACACATTGGACTTTTGAGGTTGATGACAGAGTGCTACCAATTGTAATGCTGGTGACTCAGTTGATTCCAAGAACCGTTTAAGACTTTTGAAGAATATGTTATGTCCTGCAGTGAGTGAAACTGCTACAATTCGAAACTTTTACTACCAACAGAACAGATCTTTAATTTAAGGCCTTGGATTTTTTTCAGAAAATTTTTCCAGGAAAAGTCATCAGCGAAGAATCGAATATGCATTGCCTCCAGTGCTCCTCCTCAGATCTTAGCCCACGGATTACTGATTTTTGGAAGAAATGGACGCTGTTGTGAATCATAACAAACTAGAAGATTGCTAAAAACTCTAAAAAAATCAGCGACGTGTTGTTGATACCTTCTCCAGAAGAGTTGAAAATTGTGTTGACAGGATGGTTGACCATTTTAAAGCCGAAATGTAATTTGTGATGTTTACAATAATAAATTATGAAAACAGAATAATTGGAACACTAGTTAAATTTAAAGAAACTTTATTTAATGTGGATTTGGACCCCTTAAACCTCCATACAGCTTCAATACATTCTGGAATGGTATATATAAGAAAAGCTTCGATAAGATTTCTTAGCTTCTTCCATCGAGATTTTCAGTCACTTTTCCATCAAAATCTGTTTCGCCTGTATCCAGAAAGGGAGGGTGGTGAGTAGCTCATCATGACCCGTCGATTGTGTTAACAACGTAAATGTTCAATGATATTGAGATCCCGGAGTTTGGTGGGTCATATCACGTGATCCAGCTCAGTATATTGCTATTCATAACAATTCTTACCGATATGGGCAGTGTGGATCGGAACATCATCGTCTTGAAGGATGCAGTCACCTTCAGGAAACAGAGTTTGCCACATTGGAGGCAATCTTTACTGTTCTTCCTACCATGCAAGGCAACAATTGGACCAGAAAATCTCCACGATGTGGCTGCCCAAAACATTACTGAGCCTTTTCCATTCACCATCGTGAGAAGAAGACAGTCAGTGTTGTAAGCTTTTTTGGACTGCCTAACACATAAATTCACACTTAAGTTGGAAAAAGTTTAAAACTGAATTCATCATAGAATATGTTTCACTTCCAATGATAAGGAGACAAAGTTTTATGGTCTCTGAACCACATCTTCCGTTTCTCAACGTTTCGAGAATAAAGCAGAGATTCCCTAATAGTGCCTCTTAAAATGTATCCAGCTTCACAGAGCTCACGACGAACAATTTTGGTAGAAACTGAATTGTTCAGATTCTGATTTAACTCTGCACACACCTTAGTTGCCGTAGTTCGCTGTTTTTTCCATAAAATACGGTTTAATGATCGCCGATCTCTGTCAGAGAGCTTGGAAGGCCGACTGCTTCATAGTCCTGTGTTTTGTGGGCTGCAACTGCAATCAGGCAGTAGCTTTGATAATACTAATTCAAGGAATAGCAGGATGTCATTTTTCAGGGTGAGTGAAATGAAACTCACAGTTCAGTATAAGCTATAAACCAATCTGCCCTTCAGAAGTTTCTGATGTACAGGCAGGCGCCGCATTTATTACCAAAATCACGACTCAGAGGTATTAAATAAATGATAATAAGAAGTGAGAGTGAGACTCAAGTTATTATATAATAATTTGTTACTCTTTAAACATTCATTTACTATGAATAAGAATAAAATAAAATGTTTTTGAAGGCTCCTCTTAATTAGCAAATATTGAAATTTTGATAGCTATGTGATGAAAGTTCAATGTAGCGAATAAATTAAAAGTATTAAATTTGAACCGCATGTTAACTCAATAGGCTTCTTCTTTCTTCTTTATCAAAGGTGGATATTACCACCTACAGTGTAGTGGTTCTCCGAAAGGTGAACCGTTTGACCTGAAAACCTCTAAAGACTCTATAGGCGAGTACTTACTTTGAGTTATATAATTTTGTTACGTTGAACCAACAGTAATTTTATGCAAAACAATATTTTTGGAAGTAGGGTAACTTTCGAGTTATTGGACGGTTTCATATTTTCGGATACATAAGAAAAAAATATAATAATTATTATACAACATTCATTTTAATTCGTGTTATACAGTATACAGGTATATAAATATCAAAGTGTCAAACTAATTACTAACCTAAACTGAGTAAGAGTTAATTGAGCTATGATTAAATTTTAATAATGCCATCAAAGAACTTTCATCATTCCAGTATACGCTAAGTGAAGCGCTAAAAAACATTTTCTTTTAATCTAACTCATAGAAAAAGAAATGTTTATGCAGTTATAATAATGTAATACTTGAGGAATATTCCGCTCTTATTACCATATGTAATAAGAGCGAGGTATTATTACACTTTCAGAGAACTGTGACTGTACAATTACTTTTATGTTCCATTAGATTAAGAATTTTAAGTTAGCAGGACAGAGCAGAGATCGATTCTAAAAAATCTTTAACAATCATTTTGGAGATAGATAGATAGACATACACATATGTTGTTTTGAGAGTGAATAATGTAAAAACTATTCGGGAATTAAAGTGAAAATAGCGACACGGGTAATACTAACTAAAGGGTGTCAAGTGGAAATCTACCCCTGTATTTGAATTATAATCTATTTGATTAATTTTATAGATTACTAATAGGTATTGACATATAGTCAGAGACCATTTAAAATCTTAAATTTCACCTGATAAAAATACTAACTTATATCATGATGATTTGCGCTAAACATCAAAATTGATATATATTCTTCAATGTTTAATCTTAGAATCCCCTAGGGCCTAGATCTTAAATGGGTGGATCATTTTTCAATAACAATCATTGTCCCTGTATTAAAAAGGATAGATAGTCGACAGAAGTAATTTGCTATGCCTTTTCACGGGAATATGTACAGAGTGATCAGACCAGGTGTAGACAAATATTTATTGAAATATCTCCATATAAATAACAGAAAAAAGAAAAGTAACTTAACAGAAATAATCATTATACATCTAAGAAATAAATTTCATAGTTAGTTTTCAATATATCCTCCCTTAGCCTTCATCAAACGCCTCAACCTGTCAGGAACTTGACTACACGCGGCACGGATGGTTTCTTCTGGAATTTCGTCCCAACAAGTCGTCAATTTTTGCTTCAGAGCGTTCACATTTGAGTGATTAGAAGAACAGGCTTTACTCTCCAAAATACTCCAGATGGAAAAGTCCATAGGGTTCAGATCAGGAGGCCATAACTATTTCGACCAGAACCCAGCCATATTCATCTTGCACCATTCTTGAATGCGATTAGCCGTGTGGGACGTGGCTCCGTCCTGCTGGAGGGTAACATCTGTTTTACCGAACTTTGTGTTCACCCAAGGCACCAACTGATCCTCCAACAACTTCAAATAAACGTGATGGTTCACCTTTACACCCTCTTCAATGAAGAAAAGAGGCTTCTTCTTTCCAGATGAGGTTACCACGGCCCAGACCATGACAGAAGCTGGTTTTTGTCTCCTAAACATCAGCATGTCGTTCAGAAGAATATCGCGCTTATTCACTGCATAAATCCGGTCGTTCTGATGATTGTGAACGGCTTGGACCGTGAATAACTTCTCATCAGTCCACAAGACCGGAGGTTGCGTGCCGTCTCTCAGCTTTTCCAGAAGAAGCTTTGTTCTTTGCAGCAGTTTGGTGTTTGTGGCCTCTGACAGTAGCTGAGCTTTTTTCTTTTTGAATGGGGAAAGGTTCAGATCACTTGTGAGCACTTTCTGCATCGTTCCACAGCTCACACCATACGCTGATGCGTCTGGTTTTCTCCCGGGTGTTTTGATGAGCTTACAGGTCCTACCCTTACGATCTGGAGTGCTCCTAACCTTTGGGAGGGTCAAACCTGTCTCTCTGAAACGCTCAAGGGCCTTGTAAACACCAGATCTACTCGCACGACCCTTCAAAAGCTTGCATATTTCACCCGGGGACTGTTCTGATTCAAACAGTTCCTGAATTGTCGACGCTACAGAGCTCATAACTAAATTAATATTTAGAAATACCTCTGAAAGTAAAATATAACAGATAGTGCATATAATGAGCTATCTAATAGTGTAAATAGATGGATAATTTTCACGTTTTAAAGGTTTTAAAATTAAGCATAAAAATGTGTCTACACCTGGTCTGATCACCCTGTAAATCAGATTGTATGATGTTCCGGGCGCGGATTGAGGCTTTAATAAATGATACTGGCGGTTGTTTTAATTTGAATTTTTTGATAATAGTATAATTTCGTTGTCCCCGATATATTTTGGAATTCGTTTTATTATTATAGATACCAAGAAGCAATTATGCCAGACGAAACTGTCTATGAAACTAATATTTGAGAATAGCGTTAGTTTTATACCTACTTCTCAACTACGAGGTTTTATCATTGTTATCAGTTTTATCTTTAGTTGCACAGAGTTAGCATTATTTAATTAAATTTCTTTATGTTAGTGCGAAATACAAAGCTGCACTATGTATATACGAAGAGTGGAGAGGTGTATATAAGTATGCTGTGTAGTAGAAAGAAATTTTACTAAGATTAAATTTTGTCAGTAGAATGGTATCTATATATATTTACAATTTTGTTGAATGCATCTATAAAAGAGTTCAGATGTGCTAGCATATCTGATTATTGGACAATCGATCTTTTAGTCCGTCGTATACACCTGTCCTAAGTGATCTGGAATCACTACTTGAGCTCCACAGTCTAAAAGAGTCACAGTGGTCACTACACTCAAGCGTTGGGAGAAGAATAGTGAATATGTGTATCCATTAAGCATTGTGATCCGCTAAAAGATTTGGATTTTTCAAAGATAAAATATCATATTAAGCAATCACTGCAAAAGTATTGAATGTTAATATTGCTCCTCGCTTCCTACAATAAAAGTACATAAAATTTTCTGACCCGACCACCATTGGGCTATTTAAGAAACTCTTTGTTTCATATTCCGCTAAATATTGATCAGAGGTATTTACAAATAAACCACAATTGAAAAAACAGTGTTTTTTCAATAGTCATGGAAGAGTTTGATAGAGAAAGTGTTAGTTATATACCCTCTGTACCTACTTTATCATCATCCCTTCAATAGTAACATCCCAATTAATGAACAACGAACAACCTCTTGCCAAATCAATAGTCAATTTCTAGAAAATTATTAAAAATTTATTTATTTATTGTAATCTAATGAATTATATATTTTTTTGTTATAACGAAATATAACGAAATTTAACTATTATAGCTATTCCTTATATACCTTTAATGCATTTCTATATTTAAATCGTATTCGTTAACTTTCTTGTTGAAGAATTCCATCAAGTAGACGTTAGTAATTGATGAAATATATGTAGTTTTTTAAAATTAAAATCTTATTTTATCCAAGACAAAGCTGCTCCTTCGTAGATTTGGCACCTCGGTACTCTGGCATAATCATGGGCATATCGAGTACATTTGCGAACAGCTTTGGATTTTCATCAACTTTAATACTAGAGTACTTTTTAGATCATAACGTAAGTCCTTGAATATAATTTGGCCCATATTAATATGATCACAATTTTAAATCCCAATTCCTCCTAAGCCATCTCTACTGGGATGGCAGTACGGATTTCTTCTAAGTGCTGCAATTTATATTGTCTCCACGACTGTTTACTTATCAACTGTTGTTGTTGAAATTCAGCCATGGAACTACGATGAGACAGGTTGGATATTTGTGTTATAAATGAAGATAAGGCAATCATAAATCAACAACTTGAAGATAATCTGCAATTAACTGATATTCATTTTATTATTCAGATCTTACAGTTGGAGAGGAAAGTAATGGATTGATAGGATCAAGAGAAGCTGAAGATAGTCATATATGAAATTTTGGTGAAAGGCTCGTCCACCTATTGTTTGCAGTATTAAATTTTATTATTGTTATTACTATTCATTACTATAGTGAATATATTTTATGTGTGAGGTTAGTTTGGGTAATATATTGCATTAGCTTCTAAGAGTGTGACAGATATCTTCAAAAGATTTTGTGCAGGTATTTCATTATAAATACTACGTCTAAATGATAGTTATATAATCAAAACATCAAATATTTGTGAATGTTAAATGAAATCAAATAGAACTTCCTCTTCACGACTATAAAGCACTCACATCAGAGGCGCTGTCCCCATTCGGCTCCCGACCAAATATTTTTCCTTACAATAAAACCATATATACATATATACCATGATATTATTAGATAAATATTCATTATAATTGGTGTGGTTTCATTTAATTCCTGCATTTAGTTCCCGGAGTTACCTTACAAAATATATTGAAATATTATGCAGTCAAATTAAATTCTACAGTTGATTCGCTGCTCAAATTTTTCCAACACAAATATATTATATATGAGATAGAAATTAGTGAGACATGCTTATGCATACCATGAACATTGTACGTGTAGTGTAATATGGAACTATAGGACATTTCGTCCATGGACAATTCATCAACGATTTGCTATAAAGTGAGTATAGGATGTATTTAATATCATTTTATCTATAATATTAATACCCTGATATAAATATATAATATTATTATAGTGATTTAAGCCGAAATATTTCATATAAATATTTATCTATCGATTGTAACTATAAAACTAAATATGCTAAAGGAGTTGACTGTATCTTTTAAGTTATTTCCTCTCTTAACATTTTGCATGCGTGAACTAACACATACTAACAAAAATAAATATGTTGACCCATAAGAAAGAACATAAAATAATAAACTTTGATATTCTATTTTAAGAAACATATATTTATATTCTAATTTTCTCAATTATAGCTAATTCGATTGTTCGCATTTTGAAGCTGAAATGCAAACGCTCCCATGGCATGGGAGTATCAAATAGTATACCTATTTCAATATAAATTATATTACATTGTATAATTCACATTGTGTTATATATTCACATTGCATAATAGTTTCCAATCTATTTAACCCTTTCACGCCGATCGGGATAATACGCCCCATCTAATTTCATTTATATAAAAATGGGCTTAAATGTCACAGAAATGCCTTGCTTGAATCAGCTTACAGCCGTGATGTAGTGACCATGATATAATAACTTAACAGGTATGCTCGCGTGAAAGTGCCCCCCAAACCCCCGCAACCGTACGGGAGTATTTTGTGACGTCATAGAAGTGAGGTTTAACCATACTATTTTGTTTATATAAATACAGCTTACTACATACTAGTTTCATGACATTCACATGAAGAAAAAAATACATATTTACCTACTTACAATTATTTCGTATATTTAGGTACAGTACATTTATTTGGTACGGCACTATAGCATGGTATAATAACCATGCTATTTCAAGGAAAAGGACCACTAAAGTTATATTTATATGATCTACCTATATAAATACATGACCTGAACTGTAAAATATATTAATTCACGGTGTTATTTATTCTATTAGAATCAACTTTAATTCATGTCATACAATTTTGTTGAGTCACCCCTAATAAATTTTCTTCAAGGAAGTTTTCTATTATGGTATTGCGTTCTTTGTTTGTTATTTAATTTGTCACGCACACTCATTAGTTTGTCACGTCCAGTTGAAATACATTTAAGTGCTGTTATTTCGTTTCATTAATCCTCCCATATGTTCATAATTGCACCAAATCATGTAGAGTAACTTAAAAAAATTTCCTGAGACTATTTACCATAGTCCATTTACCACTTTTCTGATTGCTAAATATTGGCCCGTATGATAAATCGGGCACTAGCACTTTGAAGTAGTACTACTCACTACAGGCCATAGTGTGACGCAAGATATTATATTGAAGTATCCACCTCCACAATATTCTCCATAGTGCCAACTTCCACACTATTCTCCATAGTGCCCACCTCCACACTATTCTCCATAGTGCCCACTTCCACACTATTCTCCATAGTGCCCACCTCCACACTATTCTCCATAGTGCCCACTTCCACACTACGGTTTGGTATGCTACATGTGACGAAAAGTGAAGTGCATACTTCAATATTTTGAAGTATCCAAGAGATCGCCCTACATGACCACACTTTGCTTTATTTTCAGTTTAATTTGCTGTGTTGACTTATTTGCCATGGTACTGGACCATGGATCTATTTGGTTTTCATTAAAGGTACCATCGGGAAAAAACGTCAGGAACGACCGCTCATGAATATAATCATATATTTCACTTTACTAAAAACCATGTTGATACTATGGCAAATATTTTCCCTGGCAATAGATACTGATCTAGAGGTCATCCTCTAACCGGAAAGAAGAAAACTTTAAGTGTTTTCTTTGGTATGTATGAGAACTGGGTTTTCAGATAAACATGGGTAAAAAAATGTCCATAAACCAAGGTATTGCAAGCCAGGCTATCAAAGAAGTAGAGGAGAAAATCGTCTCGAAATATAAAAATTATATACATATATTTTCCAAGAACTAGAGAAGAAGTTACTACAAAAAGCTGAACAAATTTAAAATATGCTCTTTACTCACCCTTATGCCATTGATGTGATTGATGGAATCATCCAGACCAATACATTGAAAAGGTATTTTATTGATATATTGTAAATTTAAAAGGTACAACAGCTATTTAAAGTATAGTAATAGCATGTTTAATCGGCACTTTTCAATACAGCAAATCCTCGCAGTAGACAAACCTCCTATTAGATCAAGAAATTTTTGAAACTGTACTGGAAAAAACCTCGTACTAGACAAAACACGATTTTTGTCACCTGACAGTTATTCTAGATTAAATATTACAAGAAGTAATAATTACAATACTGTTTTAAAGATAATTACCTAATTTGAATTATATATTTTATTTATTTATGCTGTTTTTAGGATTTAATGTCTGTGCAAAATAAAATTGATGTGAAATGTTACAGAAAACTAGATACAGTGAAGGCTATTATAATTTCATAAAATGATAATTTAATTGAAAAAAATATTATCTTCATTTTAATTGAATTTAATAAATTCATTCAGTTTCTGAATGTGTTTCCCTTCAAAATTGGAATGTTAGTCACCATTAATTTGGCATTAAAGTTATTATAAACAAATAGAGCTATCGAAATATTAGAGTCACCGCTTCACTTTTGGAGAAAACGATGTTTATCTAGTAGAAAACAGCTGAAGTGAGTTTCCTACTAGATCAAACAAACTTGGAACGTAACTCTGATCTACTACGAGGTTTTGCTGTAATTATCAGCACCTACCAGTAAAATCGAAAAATAATAAAATTCTATCAAATCAATCACGCTGAAAAATCACTACTTGCAGTTGGTTTTTGTTTCAGCCAAAAACGAGAAATAAAATAATATACAACTTACTAATGGAGACACCAAGGAGGGGACAACTTCAACAATGCTTGAATATGTATGAGGATTTTTGTTTATAATTTTTTCTATAAGATTGATCATCATGAATTAGTTCATCATTTATGAGAAAGAATGAATATTCCTCTCTCCACGGTTTAATTTTCCCATTATTTTGTATTTTTATATTATTCCAACTAATGTAATGGTGGTGGCTTAAGGTGCTGATTATTGGGGTATTTACCCAACACCATATATCAATTATTATTTTGGGAAAAATTATGACATATTTTTTTAGGTTTAGTTTTTGTTCTTTGGTGTATTATGTGAAATGTAATAAGTTTTTTAACAAGTGGACGGGGATTATTACGCTGTATAGTGTACAAGGACTAATATTTTGCACACTAAGACAAAATTCCTCAGAAATTCTTTAGAAGCGTAGTGTGGCACTTCAGAATTCGTCAAAAAGTGAAGTAGCGCTAAAAAGTCTTTTTGCATACGAAACTGTAGTTCGTATAATTGGCACATGCTTTTTGGATATATATATTCAATATTTTTTACGGGTCTAGGAAAATTGATCGAAAGCAATTGACCGAAAACAATTTATCGAAAGCAATTGATCGAATGGAAAATTGATCGAATGGAAAATTGGTCGAATGGAAAATTGATCGAAAAGAAAATTGGTCGAAAGGAAAATTGGTCGAAAGGAAAATTGGTCGAATGGAAAAGTGATCGAAAGGAAAATTGATCGCACAACAATTGCTTTCGAATAGATCAGTTTCATTTTTTCTTCCATCTGTGAGTACAGCAACCGGTGCCTTGTGTCCTTTTTTGTTACATTCCTTGGTGACTGCACTCACAGAGTACTGAAAGTAGCTTATCTGCATCCATGCAGCATTTTCACCCTCGGTGTTAAGTGACTTTGTTCATGAATCCACTTTCCTTTCTGACTGCTCCTTCCTATCTCTTGTATTTAATTCCCATTTGCCGTAAGTGATATGGCTTTTGGTTCCGAAACAGACGTTAAACCTATACTAAATTAATTAATTATTTAACTTTCATTTCACAAGTTATCTAGAACTACCTAAATTCTAGAAATAAGAACACATAAAGTTCTTCAAATTATAATATATTTCAAAGCATATAATTCTCTGTTATAGGAAAACAGTTGATTGAAGAAATGTTATACATAAATTATTATTATATATTATTATATAAATTACTATTATTATATATAAATCATGGTAACAAGATCTACTAACTGTAATATATTGCAAGTAAGTTTCTCTGGTAATCCATGGTTTTAGTTATCATAGTCAATTAGTGTAAATAGATCCAATATCATTTTTGATCAATTTTGTTTCAGTCTATTCACCCCTCGATCAATTGTTGTGCGATCAATTTTCCTTTAGATCAATTTTCCATTCGACCAACTTTCTTTCGATCTATTTTCCTTTCGATCAATTTTCCATTCGACCAATTTTCCTTTCGATCAATTTTCCATTCGACCAATTTTCCATTCGATCAATTTTCCATTCGATCAATTGCTTTCGATAAATTGTTTTCGGTCAATTGCTTTCGATCCATTTCCCGGATCCGATTTTTTACGGATAAGAATTAATTGTCTCACTTGGGACTTATTATTGCAATGAATATCCCACTTGTATTATACAATTGGAAAAATTATAGTTTGCCGGTCATTCTAATACCAATAAAACTAGACAAATGGGATCATATATCCCACATAAAAAGTTAAATCAATAAAAGAACTTTGAAGATCGATTAAGAAGCCTTCAAACATTTCTTAAATATCAAAATATAATCAATAAAAAGTTACACAGGGATCAGAAAAATAATCGACGCGAGAGGGTTAAACCCTTAATCGGTGGGACAAGATGAAGTAGCGCTCAGAGTTTCGATCTCAAAATAGATCTTTCAGAATAGATCCCATTAAGGGGAGGAGTTTGGACATTATTTGACGGGATAGCTGACTAGTATAGTGGTACCTAACTGCTCCTTAGGTGTGAGATCTATCAAAGAAATCCATAGCTGAATATCGTTACCTGAACATATCACTCCTATTATGGCTTATGGCGATAATTGTCACAATGGATGCATTTTGAAGCTGAAAAGCGAATGCTCCTCTGGGAGTATTAAATATTATATCTATTTGAATATAAAAAACTAATACCTATGATTAAGATGTTATTGTGAATTTAGTTATAAGATGTAATTTAAAAGAAAGATAAACAAGTTTGATGATTATATAATAGAATTATTAAATTTGGTTTGACTGGAAATGGAATTTTTAGTGATAATAATCATGAAACTATTTGATGTGATAAAAATAGTGGTCAGATGCAGTGAAGGGGAGGAAAATTTGGGTGACCGGACAACTCGCCGCTAGGACAATTCGCCACCAAAACAGCTCGCCGTGTGTTTTATGATTTACCCCCGTATACACCATTTATTTATAAAAAATATTTCAACTAAAGCTGCGTGATGTAAATTAATTATCAAATTTTCTTAGCAGTATTTGAAAATGTTTTCTTTTTCATTTCAAAAGTTAAATATGTTTTTTTAACTATTATATAAACATAGTGTTATAAATTAACAATAAATTTTTGGTCGTTCTATTTGAAAGTATTTTACTAAAAATAATTTGCTATTGAAAAGAAAACGAGTTCAGGTGTCTTCTTATTATGTTTAATGACTTATAAAATTACTTTAGTTTAAAACTAGTACATCAGTGCAAATAAAGGATATTTAAATACGAAGTCTTAGATTATTGTGTTAGGTAGGCTAATAGGGTACATTTTCTATCACCTCTTCATTTTTCTCTTCTATTCGTGAGTGCAGTCACCGGTGCTTGTGTTCCTTTTCATATCATTCCTTGGTAAGTAACTGCATCCACGAAGTAGCTTTTCAGCATTCATGAACATTGTCACGGACTGGTGGTTGGTGTCTTTGTTCAAGGAGTCACTCTGCTTTCTGACTTCTTTTTCCTGTCCCTTGTAATTAAATTCCTTTTGACGTCAACTAGAAAGCCTTTCGTTTCGAATCAGACGCTAAATGCTTCTAAATTTATATTAATAGTTCTATTATAACAAGTAAAAACAATTTGAACTGATAGACATAGTTTGAGAACAGGTAAGCAGAGATTGAGGGTGATTATTTTTGTCATTGCGCCAAGATTTTTCTTAGAAATAACTTTTTGATTTTACTTACTAAAAGGCATTGAATAAAAGGAAAGAAAAACAGACATTTTAATACAGGGTGCTTACACTTCTCCCTTGGAAACTATTTGGAAATAGAACAACTTCAGTGAAATTTTGATCTCCTTGAAGTTTTCACTTTAAATATTCGTTCTTCCCTTGTTCATTGCATGGTTGAGGCCCGCTTCACACATGCATTTATAACAGCGCGGAAAAAAACTCTTCTTAAAATGTGTTCACTCATGTATTTGTTTTTCGCTGAAGTAAAAATTTAATGTTGATTCTTCCATCGGCGAAAAAAAAAGTGCAAGTGTGAACACATTTTTAGAAGAGTTTTTTTCCGCGCTCTTAAAAATGCAAGTGTGAAGCGGGCCTTAACCAATTACCATGCAACTCTAGGTACCTAGAGTTATCCCTGTTTCAAAGTTATTTAGTAATTTCACAATAGCATTAAGGAGAGAAACTGCCTTTTCCCTGCCGGACTATTCCCAGCTGGATATTTCAGCGCCGGACTATTCCCAGCCGGACTTTTCCCTGCCAATTATTCAAAGTCTAATCATCACTCACAACACTGTTATCGTCTTCTTTTTACAATATGACTACCACCTCGCACAAAAAGTTTATTGTATGCTAAATGTTTATATGTAGAAGAAGCGATTGTATTTTATCTTGTCATTGCTAAAAAATTTGTTATAAGAAAATAATTTCCGGACCAATATATAATCTAATAACCTAATCTGAATAAAATGCTTATTGTAGTTATCATGAAATAGACACAACAAATAATGTCACCGTTTTCGATGTTTATGTTCTGTAATAAATTCGAGACATTCCTCGAAATTATTACATATTTTATAAAACCAGGCTGTAATATATGAGAACCTTGCCTGTATACCATTAAAAAAGTACTAGGTTTTATTATTTTACTGTAACAGAAGCAGATGAATACTGCAATAAGAATTAAGGCAAAAACCATCAATTTCTAATTACCATCAACAAAGATTGTCTTTTAATTTTATATTGCTGGACATATGCAAATAATATATTATAAAATATATAATTATAAATATAATACAAAATAATACATTTCGTGGATGAATTGCCTTTAGACGAAATGTCCGTGCACGGTGTAATATATTTGTGATACATGTTTCTTAAAAATTCAAGCTCCTCCTTCTATACATTATTCTCCTCCTTCTATACCTCCTTCTATACATTATTAATAATATACTTCTGTATATTATTCGGAATAATTTTAATTGAGTTATTTGGGCCTTTCAGTAATTATAATTGCTATATTTATTCAGCTTTTTAAGAAGAAGCTAGCTATATTTTAATTATATGAGTATGAGTTATTGGGTATATAATATAATATAAAGGTGAAAGTGAAGTAATATATGAATGTTAGAAGTCCAACTCTTATTGATACTATTGTTATTTATGATTAAATAATTTTCATTGCAACTCTGTTTCTCGAAGTAAAAATAGATAGCGTTAATTATATTCTAAGAAATAACAGCAGAAGTTAACTGTTTGCCAATATTGACAATATTTATTCAGCTGGCATGAATTATTGTTACATAAATTCTAACTCTCATATGATAGGTACACAATTTCTAAGAGGTAAGAAATACTGAAATGAGTTTAGTTTAGTAATACAACTGTTAGAAGTCGATCGAACTGTGCCTGAAATTTTTCTATCATTATAAGGAACTTCCACTACTATAATATGTCCTTCAAAACATCTAAAGTTATGAAGTTCCTTTTTGCTAAATTAAACATAATAAATTTAAATATTAGTGGTAGTGGCAACTCTTTCTTCAAATCATGTGAAAATATGATAGTAATTTTACTTCCCAATATTTTTCTTCTATAACTATATATTTACAAAGCTCTGTTAACGTTACTTGCACTCAAAAAAACTAAGGTAAGACGAAGAAATTAAACATAAATAATTTGGATGGAAGAGATAAAGAATTTCCTATAACTGAAAGAGCATTTCATCAAAGTGAAATAGCACTTCATCAAAATGAAAAAAAAAACCTTTCATCAAAGTGAAAAATCATTTCATCAAAGTGAAACAGCACTTCCACCATATGAAATAACAATATTATTCCTCCAAATGAAAAATCAATTCAGCAAAATAAAAATCTAATCAATATGTAATCAAATGAATTTACTACGTGAAATTTATTCACATGAAATTTATTAACAAGATATTTATTTACAAGAAATTTATTTACAAGAAATAAATTTGCATGAAATTTATTCACATTAAATTTATTCATGTAAATAAATATATTTTTATCTTATATGCTTTTTCTTTTACTATTAATTCCCCATTTAAATTAATGGTTTATTATAAGTAAACAAAAAAATATGAAAAATAGAATATATATAAAAAAATATATGTGAAAAATAATTATGTAAATAGCTGATGTAAAAATACTCATGTAAAACAAATATGTAAAAAAAATTCATGTACATTTTCTAATGCAAATAAATTTCATGTAAATAAATTTTATGTATATAAATTTCATGTAAATGAATTTCATGGAAATCTATTTGATTGCATATTGATTCTATTTTATTTTGCTGAAATGATATTTCATTCAATTGATAGTTAACTTGGAGGAATTTGCTAATTCACTTTGATGAAATGCTATTTCAATTTGGAGGAAATTCAATTGGAAAAGGTATAGTGTATATATAAGTAATCATATTACACAATAATATTCGATCATTATTCATGACTGAGTCAATCTAGTGACTCTCAATTGGATAAATTTACTCAAAAGTAGGATCAATCAAGGAAAAAGACTCTACTATAGGATTTTTTCCATCCTTGACTCAAACCATGAGTCAGGCTGACACGCAATTTTCTTTCAGTGTAGTTGAAGTATTCCTATTCACCACATTCGCTTTTGAAATAGTGAAAAGAATTGTATGCGATCTTAATTTTCATGACCGGTCATTAAAATAATCTGATTCAAAAGCGTAAAGTAATGCCTCAGCCCAGAAGGACTTCGACAAATTTGAATCACTCAACATAGCCCTCACTGCCTCAACTAATGATCTGTTCATTCTTTCTGCTGTTCCATTCTGCTCAGGTGTGAATGGTACTGTTTTTTCAAGAATGATGCCTTCAGATTTCAAAAAAAAAGTTGAGAACTGTTCGAAACATATTCACCACCGTTATCAGAGCGAAGACATTTAATATTAGAACTAAACTGCTTTTCAACCTGTAACTTGAATTCCTTAAATTTATCTAATACTTGATCCTTTGTTTTGATTACATGAACCCACACGTAACGTGTACAGTCGTCAATGAAAGTTACAAAATATCTAGAATTGCTAAGTGACGGCGTACTAACTTTACCACAGACATCTGAATGAACAAGTTCCAATGGAAATTTTGCTCGTCTCTTAGTATGTTTGGGAAATGGAAGTCTATGTTGTTTGCCGAAGACGCAGGACTCGCAAAAACCTAAACCTTTACAAAAAGAAATATCTAAACCATCTACGAGACTTTCTTTTGAAATTTTATCCAAACTTCGTTCATTTAAATGTCCAAACCTCCTATGCCATAATTCAGCCTTAGTATCAGTTTTCACACTAGCCGAATTAGCACTAATATCACGCACTAAATTTAAACTATACAATTCATTAATCTCTGACCCAACTCATAAGAGAATATCAGAGCTAGTATAAATTCTACATCCCTTCCCAGAAAATATAGTTCGATTTCCATTTTTAGCTAATTGTGACACGCTTACTAAATTATGAGCTAAATTAGGAACATAAAGTACATTAATTAATTCAAAATCACTAATATCACTCCCCTCCAATTTTACTGAAAGTTTTATTTTTCCAATACCGGTTGCATATAAAAGCCTACCGTCACCAACACGAATTTCAATCGGTTTGTTAAGATTTACATAAGTAAGGAAATCATTTCTATTTTTCCCCATGTGTCGTGTTGCTCCCGAATCTATTATCCAGGCGTCAGTTACTTCAGCTGATATGTTCGTTATCACCGTCAACCCGCAATCATCTTCGTATAGATCATTTGTAACAACGACATTAGCGTTAGAATTCTTTTCTCTCTTGTTTAAGTGCACATAATAATTTCTTCTCACGTGGCCAGGTTTCCCACACTCAAAACATTTAAATTGTTTTTTATTTCTCACGTTCATAACCGATGGAGCCTGATTATAAAACACTTCTTCAGTTTTAGGCACAAACTCGAGACTAAGTTTCTTCTCTTCGTGCAATAGTTTTTCTGCCACTATTTCCCAGGTAGGAATATTTTCCTGAGCTTCCATAGCAGTTACAATAGTATTGTAACAATCAGGCAAAGAAGAAAGCAAATGGATTACTCTATCTTCATCTTGAATTACATCACCTAGAACAGCCAACTCGTTAAATATTTCAGTGAAACTCTTCAGGTGATCGTGAACTTTATTAGACTCCTCCATTTTTAACGAATATAACTTCTTCCTCAGCCGTAGTTTATTGGCCCAAGATTTTTTCTGAAATATGTTACACAGTTTTTCGAAGACTATCTTTGGATCAACAGGATCTCCAATAAGATATAAAAGCTTTGGCTCAATAGCCATAACTATTATTGACAACGCTTTATCTCTTCTGCTGCTAATAGTTTTGTATTCCTTACTATCTTGAATTTTCGGAATCTCCACATCTCCTGTTACAAATTCCCACAATTCTTCTCTTATGAGCGCCATTTTTATCTGAATCTTCCAAGTAGCAAAATTCGATTCATTCAGCAATACAATACTGTTGAACATGCTTCTAGCTTCAGCCATCTTGGATATGTACACATACAGCTGCACAGGTTGAACACTACACTTCCCTTCCACTCCAGATCTCCTTTCATACAGATCAATGCAGCCAAGTGACTGGGCCCATAACCTGTTAAAACTATATAGCGTATACAATAGGAGTGGACAAGGAAACAACGGTAATCAGCTATATAGAGATAATATATTTGAGAGTCTTCACAGTAACGAGGTTAGGCAGCAACTGAATGTTATAAGAAAAGTACAGCATGAACAAAAGTATCTTTATGAACATTAAAATTTTAGAGTATAGCTTTATTAGAAAATGACAGAACAATTTATTATTAAAAACATATACATATCAAGTAACTATAAACAAACACATAACTAAATAAGTGTGGTGCATTTTTAACACCTTCGTAGCCAAATCTGTGCAGTCTTTTGAACTGCACAGCACGCCTAAGGTTGTTTGTCTGCATACATATTCTTTCTGACAGGGATGGAGAAGTTTATTTCACGGAGAAGCTCTTTCTTTCTTCTAAGGTTTCTAAGAAACTCATGATTTTTTTATATTTGGGACGAAGGTCAACAATCTCTTCTTCTTCAATTCTTTTGGAGTTTGAGGTCGAGTGGCCAAGTCTACCGTATTTTTTCTTGATGATACATAGTTACACTGTTAGGGCTTGGAAACAGTGAGAAATGCATTTACTCTACATGTGACATATCGATAAATATTCTTTCAATATTATTTTTGTAAAAAGTAGAACGCAACTATCACTGTAATACTTGATCTTTCGTAGTGGGATCATGAACTATTTTTTATTGCACAAGTAAAGGCTGTACAGCGGATGATCTTGAAATGGACACCCCCTACAAAGGACAAAACTGATCAGTTCTAAGTGCCATGAAGCTCCTACAACGACCTCTTTAAATTATTTGGTTTAACAAATATTTCATTTGTCTACCAAATATCTAGTCATACATTAATTATATTTAGAGGTACTACAATTTATAATCAACACTTAATTTATTGTTTTTCAGATTTTCATGTTTTTGAATTTTTTACTCTTTTCCTACACATTTTCTTTAATTAGAAAAGTTCTATATAAATTGAAAAGAGGTGTGACTATTCTAAATTAAATCTTATATTTTCTCGTAACTCATATCTATTTACCTAGTTGCTATTATTTAATTATATCGTACATTTATATGAGTAATTTACTTTATTTATATAAGATTTTAATTAAAATTTTGATTCAATAATAATCGGAGATTGTTTAACTTTACTAACATTTCTTTGAAATACTGTTGAAAGAAAAATACTGTTGAAAGAAATCCCCAACTGAACTAAATATCTGATCTTACTCCGACCACTTACTTCATCGGTATAACGAGCTCTTTTTCTGGTACATATTCTGTGAACCACTCTAATGTAGTTGCAGAAAACCACCGATTTCACTTCTTGATCAAAATGTCTCAATAGGAGTTTACTGAACATTTAAGTAATAATTATTGTTGGAAATATTTATTCAGCTGGCATGAAAAAATAGTAGCTACATTCTAACTCTCATATGTACATATGTGTATATAATTTATAAAAGGTGAAAAAAAAACTGAAAAAGGGAGATTAGATAGGTAATATAACTGTAAGAAGACAAACCGATCCTGAAACTGTTTTTTTTTTGTAATTATAATAAATACATTATAAACCTGAATATTAATGAAGTTCTTTCCTATTAAATTATTACGAATCAATTTAAAGGTGGTGAAATTTTACATCAAGTCCTGTGAAAATATGATAGTCCTGCGTTACCTATATTTTCTTCTGAATTTATATATTTATATAACTCTGTTAAAGTTACAATTACGACTGAAATAACAAGATAAAGCGAAATTAAGCATATACGTATTTATGTGAATCAGTATATCTATGGAAACAACTTACAAGTTTTATTAAATATTAGATGCAGCTTTGTAGATATTGGTTTTTCGACTGTTTTTCTAATATTCTAAAAAGTTTTCTTATCCAATCTTTTTGGAAATTAAAAATACTTCTCGACACCCATTGACTATATATTTTTTGGTCATTTCAAACAATAATTCGTGGTAACCTATACATCTTCGGGTAATAAGTTTTTTGGAAAGGTTACATTTATTATTAAATATGGTACATATTAAAAAGGAACTATGCATTTAAGTTTTATTTCATTTACAATATCTATTTGTTAAACGATTTATAATTGCCTTATTGAAATTAAATATGTGTGGTAAATTTTGGCTATTTTTTTTTTTTTTTTTTTTCTCGTTGATGAATTTGTGAGCTCTAATCAAACCGGTCCTACGGATAACCCAAATGAATTCAAATTTCACCCAAATGAAAACTACACAGTCTTTAAAGCATATACATATACAGTTTTTCTTTACATGGAGAGCTGCGTCAGGGCAGAAATTAACCCAAATGAAGATAAACGGATCCAAATAAAGCAGAAACAACCCTGACCAAATGAACCCAGATGAATAAAATTTCAGGGCATGAAATTAACCCAAATCAAACCAAGGCAATATGGCTTACCTACATTTATAGTAATTGCCCTACACTGTATAAACTATTAGGTGGATTAAAAGAAAAATCGTATTTTTATAAAATATATCTGCGTGCTTATTTATTGTTTTAGATTTGGTGATTATGGTGCATGAACGATATCAGGAGCATGGTTCTCTTTTAATTTTTGAAGTAAGATCGGTAGGCATACTTAATAACATTTTACTACACTAATCTCGAAAGAAAAAATATATCATGCTATATCGTACGTGAACTTTAGAGAAATGAGTTTATTTTCGTTGTTTACCACATAAAGAGTATTTTTCATTTCATGTAAAATAGAATCAAATTTCATATTTGTAGCTGATGTACCTTATAAATTAAAATAAAATTTCATTTACGAAACTATATATAGTTGAAGATAAATAGTTGTTTGTTTCGTTCAAATATTGGAGTATTTGCAGATCATTATGTTTAATTTTATGATTTTTTGTCAAGACAAGTGTTCAATATTATAATCACATATTTAATTGGAACTAGCTATTTCATTTTTTAACTTGTGGTTATATAAGTAACATCTTGAAATTTGAAATCGTTTATAGAAGCGAGATTCTAATTGAATAGTTGTAACGGACATTATAGAAAGTGCTGTGAGAAAGTGTAAAACATTACAATTATTCTGAAACTATAATTGTACGTGATGCTATTAACTGTTGAAGTATCCTTGTGGGGTGGTTATTAAAGCTATTATTAATACTCACGATAAGAAAAACTTGAAACAATTAATTTGGAAGAAGAAAATTGAAGTTTAAATGTAGAAATTACTATATATAATTTAAATGTTAAAATTGATTGTACTTGAATGTTATAAAAAATTCGAATACTTAATATTTAAAAACTCTCGTCCGGTGTTAGCGAAAATATTATATTACAGTAAGATACACTACTCTTGCAAATTTCTGTTTCAAATGTCTATGTGCTGCCATCTGGATTTCATATAGCCGTAAATAGAATTGTAATATAGAAAGAACAATTGAGGAATGTTGTGTAAATGGCACTATAATAACATTAACACTCTAAAATCATATTTAAGACAATTGAAGAGCGTAAAATTATTGAATATAATTTTATTTATTGGCATTACTATATTGCAATTTTTTTACAGCTTTGAAATCCAGGTGGAAACACAAAGACCTTTTGAAACAGAAATTTGCGAGAGTAGTGTATCATATTTTAGTATAATATCTTTGATTATAGTATTCTTTTACATGCAGGCTCCGTTTTTATTCCCAAAATCGCGACTCAGACATATTGTTATTGTTAATAATTAAGAGCAAGACATGACTTGAAGTTATTATATAAGATCAACTCTGTAAACAATTCATTTTCTATGAGGTAAATTAAAAAAAACTATTTTGAGGGGTCGACTTAGCATAACTTGCGGTTCTTGTTGTTAGCATTAGCTGATGAAAATTTTGTGATGAAAGTTCAAAGTTGCAAACGAATTAAAATATTTAAATTCAACCATAGCTTCATTCTCACTCATTATAGATGAGTAATTAGCTTGATCCTTTGATCTATATTATTAAAATTGTGTTATATTGAACATATGATAATTTAAAAAAATGTAAAATATTTCTGGAAGTGTGGTAAGTTCCAAGTTATTGGGATGTTCCACATTTATTGATGCGTAGAACAGAATACAATAATTAAAACTTAACATTGTTTTTAATACTTTTGAAACTTTCATCATGCCAGCTGATTCTGGCAAAAAAACACAATATACGCTAAGGTAAACCCTCAAAACCATTTTCTTTTAATATAACTCACAATTATATAACTTCCAGTCATGCCTCGCAATTATCTGAGCTTTTGTAAAAGCAAGGTAAACAACTACACAGTATACAAGTAAAATTCACTTGTAAAATTGTAAAAAATTATGTATGTCATCAAAATTTCCTGTTGCAGAAGCGGAGTGTATAAAGATTAGATGCATGAATTTACCTGATGTAATATTCTTAAATAATATCATTCTTTTACAGAATTTATTTTATACAATCATGTTTAAGTATACAAAACTCTATAACGATGAGAATGAAAATGATTCGAAATTGGAGATCAACAGTGTGAAGACAGGTATTATTCTTTATCTCTCCTAATTCATTAAAAATTGATCTGCAATTAGTTCAAAACTATCGACATCCAATGAAGTATATCCCCTATTTAATTATGTTGGCCTTGAAAGTCTTATCCAGCCAAATCATACTATATATAATGTATATCAACAAATACTGAAATTGGATATTTGGCCCTAAAGTGGAGCTGTTAATTATGATCTAAAGTCAAGAAACCTTGACTCCAATTGCTCCTAGAAAAGTTAAATGTAAAAAAGCTATACAATGTATACATAAAGTGAATGAGCATGTGAGTTTATTGAATAGTTTGAATGTAATTATAATATAGTTCGAAACTCAACTTAATGTCAAATATTTATTAAAATAAATGTTATTTTGAAAAAAAAAGATTGTCAACTGTTGAGTTATCTACTGGTTTGTTTCAAACTAATTCTTTTAAAATAATAATATATTAACTCTAATGAGTATAACGTGTAAATTCTAAGCACATCCTTTTTAAATTAATTCATATCTTTCATGTCATTCCTTTAATTTATCGGCCTTTCTCGAGTTTGTTCCTTCATAAATATTTTTTATATTTAAAAGCTAAAATATATTCACGTATTGGAATAAATCAACGTAAATCACATAAATAAGGAAATTAATTGTTATATGGTGACGTGTGGTAACGTAGAAATACATCTTTGCATCTTAGCGTCAAAACACACTACAGTCCACGTTTTATTGGAGAACACACACAATGTCACACATGTGCCAGCTGTGATTGGGTTACATTCCTCCCAATCACATCTCTGCTCTCTCAGTTTCCAATGTTTTATGTACCTATATATTTATTTATTTTTACTTAAAATTTGGAACACATTAGTTTAGTATACAGGCATCCCTCGCTTTAGTTACCAAATCACGACTCAGAGTAGTTACCAAATGGTAGCTAAAGCGAAGAAAAGTAACAAGAAATTGAGAATTGTCACTGCTTGATTATATATCACATTCTCTATGATTTATAGAAAGAAATTTTTTTATAGAGTTAGTAGAGTACCTACTACGTATATAAACATATTAATATAATATATACAGTCTTTCATTGTTTGTGACTGTGATGAAAAAGTTTAAAGTCGTGCATTTATTAAATGTTTTAAAATCCATTCATTATAGCTTAACTCTCACTCAGTATAGCTAGGTGAATAATTAATAGATAGTTAAGATTTCTTTAATTAATGTGCTACATTAACAAACAGCAATTTTATGCTCTATGAAATATTTTTGGTAGTAGGGTACTAAGTTCCAAGTTATTGGTTGGTTTTACAGTTTCGGACACGTCAGAAAATTAAATATTTTAATTATTATTTAACTTTTCTCCGTTTCCTATGTCTACGAACGGTTTTTATTTCGAAACATGACTCAAAATAAGTACCTCTTTTATTAAAGTGAGTTGTACATAAAGCAAGGCCTGCATTTAAAAGTGTATATATATACTAACAACTTGTAAAAAAACAGTACCGCAGGTTTATAAATAAGACATATAGTCAAACCTTCCGATACACTCTGATAGACAAACTCATTAGGGTTACAATTTTTGCATTGTACTAGCGGACAAAAACGGCAACGAACTTGCGTCTTATATGGTGCCAAGTTTTTTTGTTGGGGCGGTGGTGTACTTTACCTGAGCGAAGAATTACCGCTCATAATATTTTGTGCAGTTCAAAACTTTCAGAGCGGTAGGAGTGAACATAAGCGGTAGTTAGGAGCCAACTTATGGTGAACGGTGACAAACGGCGATGATTTTTTCTCTTCGCTTCACCAAATATCCTCCGGTGTGACCAGGCATTCAAATTATGAACTTCAACTATCAAATTCTATCAAAAATCTATATGAATTTTTGATACATTTCATCCCTTCAGCGGATGAAAAGCAGTATGCCGTTATACCAACTTTAAACCCCCGCCGAGCCATAGCCCATACCTTTAGAACACCGCTTAATCAAAGCATGCGGTACCACCCTTTTTTTCCACCTCTCATCAACGCGTTGTCGAAATTCGGTCCATTCTCCCTCCTTTCAATGAACGCTCCAACAAAGTTCAGGCAAAGTGACCGGACTTTCAGCGGTGGTACGTTTATCTTGTCAATTTGTTTACAACTATAATGTCATCTAACAATTTCCCTATAAATATTTTGAATTAACTAGTTAGTTGATCATCTTAGGATTAAACTTGCATCACAGTCACAAACACTGTTTGATAATAGGCTTATATAGCCTAGTATTTTAACCACAGTTTATAGAATAGGGACTATAAATTGTGACTCTAATTCTAAAACATTATAACTCATAGAAAATGAGATATATAATCAAGGAGTGACAATAATGAATTTCTTGTTACTCTATCTCGCTTTAGTTATACCGTTTGGTAATTAAACTGAGTTGTGATTTGGGGTGACCGGTATATTCCACCCCGGTATATTCCACCCCACTTTACGGGTTAGGTTTGTTTAGTTATTAATAATAGTCATTTATTAATATTATATGTGATACTAGGTAACTTGCATTTTCACTGTATCAAGTTAAACCTTTTGCTGGCTAATCACAAGCTTCATATTTTTCACTACACATGTGACAAAACAGCAGAAAGAAAGTTTGTATGAACGTATTTATCAGTTAAGGTATTTAGATTTTCAATCTCAAGCTGATTTTCTTCTCTATAGCCAACACAACAGCGATATTAATTGAAACTTGATTTCATATAGTATTTATTGTTATATCTATTTCATTTTGAATTTGGTATTTTAACTTGTAAAAGAGGTGGTTTTTGGCCGAAGGCTTTTATAATTTTTTTAACCAGGAAGTTTTTGATGGCCAAGGGAAATTATCGTACAGGGTTTTCAGACTGGGAGATTATTTTCTTTTTTACTATGAGAGATTTTGATCACAGGGAATTTAGTCCTTACAATGAATACAAAACAGAAACTTATAAGCAAAGAGCGAAAACATTAAATGGGTTGTCTCTGCCAGTCGACCCGTCCCATACCTCGTGCAACCGTTGTTGTAGGAGCACATGTGCAGTTTCATGTTAAAATGAATTAACTTTAAAAAGAATATTAACTTTTTCAACATGTAAACTTTGAAATAAACTACCATATCAAATATTGTCCAAATGTCTCAGGATATCGTCCGAGAAATTTTTTTATCCGTACGAATTATTTAAAAAATGGCCATCTAAAAATAAAATCTTTGAGTTTTTATTGTCACCCAAATGAGCATTGTCACAGGGGTGGAATTTATCGGGGTGGAATATACCTGGGGTGGAATATACCTGGAGTGGAATATACCGGGGTGGAATATACCGGGGTGGAATTTATCGGGGTAGAATATACCTAGAACCGTGATTTGGTAAGTAAAGAGGAGGATGCCTGTACAAATGTACATGTAATATAGCAATTACTTCAATCTTTTACTTCTTAAAAGGAATAAATTACTTTAAAACGCAACCTTGATTATGAGAGGAAACTATAAAACTACTTAATTAGTAAAAAAGCCACGAACCAAAATGGGGATCGCCATTAAACGACCTCTGGTTCATAAGTTCACAGCGGACCACTTTGGGAAACATTGTTGTAGTGTATATCATAACTCTATGGTGTCACCCCCATTTCCTGTGAAGTGGTGCTCTCTATTCATTTAATATCATAGTTTAGAATTAACTATAAACTTTTAGTTGTATTCATTAATTAAAAAATATAGTGTTTTTTTTTTTTCACCTATTTCTTATCTCATTTCAGATATATGGTCATGCCAAAACACTTTCACATTGCTTGGCTTCTTAGGAATAACTCTGGGGTATGCAATGCGAGGGACTCTTTCAGTGACGATAGTGAAAATTGCTAAGCAACCCGATCTTCTTGAAGATAAAAAAATCAATGCCGAATTCAGTTGTCCGTATGAAGAGCTTACAAACAACACCATGGAAAAAATTGTGATTCCTAAATTATGATATATTTTGTGAATAGCCTTTGTCAGCTAAATATTTTTCACGAAGAAATTCGTTTTGAACAGCACACATTATCAGATGATTAAGGTAATCAATAATACCTTCTTATTCGAAAGTGACAGAGTTTATGTACTACAGTACTTATATTCAATATAATTAATTATATACATAATTTATATTACAGGTTGTATATTCTATTTGTCACGATTCTAAACTTGAATAACTTAGAATCAAATTGGCCGATTTTGACAAAATTGGTCTCCACAGACTCCACGTTATTTTGGGTTAATGATATAAACAAATACGTTTTATCTATTCTAAATTTCAATATGACCCCACTACCAGCAGTTTCAACAATTGAATTAAGACGCTTCACAAAGTTAACCAGAGGCTACAGAGATCATTTCTTGGGAAACCTGATTAGACATCATTGTACTGGCAGCTTTCAGCCGATTCATTCAAAATTCAATAGTTCTGTTTATTTCTTTGATAAAAATTCCAGAAATAAAAAATAAAATCAGGTGAACGAGGAGGCCGATAATCTAAATGTTTAGGTCTTCATCATCGCCTCGTCCAATACAACTACCCGAAAACTTATTTTTTTTTAGCCATTTCCTGACGATCTTTTGCCAGTGAAAGGCATAAAAATAACCTCCGATACAGTAGGGAAACGAAGAAGCTCTGGAAAGAACTATCAACATATTCAAATAGGGTTCACCATCAAAATTTTATTCAAAAATAATGGGCCAATAACACCAGCATTTCCTATCTCAGCCCAAAAAATCGTTTTCGGAGTGTGCAACAATTTTTCAATCAGCCAATGTGGGTTATTCATTGACCAATTGGAAGAATTATTGTAGACATTGATTCCTTCATCGAGTTGAAGGACTACTTCATAGGATTACAAGAGGAGTTTTTCGAAGTTGGCTTTAAATTCATTAGAAAACATCTTCATAAAACTCTAGGAGTCAATTTGCAGCGTGCACATTTTTTGTAAATATTACGTTTTCAAACGTATATAGGGTGCTTGTTGTACAAACCGAATGAAACCCAAACAATTTGGAGTCGATTCAAACCAAGTTTTTCCAAATCGGGTAATTGGATGCAAAGTTATTTAAATTTAGAATCGGAACAGATAAAAAAACACTCTGTACTTAAGCATATCTTTTTATTGCAGGAAACAGTATTCACCATGTCAAGGACAGAGAGAGGCTTAGTCCTGGCAGGATCCATAATAGGATTAGTGTTTTCAAATTTTTTGGGAGGAATAGCTGCTGGAAGATTTGGAGGAAAACTTGTGGTTGGAGTTGGAATTTTCCTCAGCTCCATTTTGACGATTACCGCTCCACTAGTTATCTCTTTTTCGCTACCACTTTTCATTTTTGCAAGATTCCTCATGGGAATTTCTGAAGTAAATTAATCATAATGTAAACCTCAATAATTATTAATCCGTTTTTTATGCAATATTGATTACAATTTTCCTACCGAAACGAGACTGCACTATATTCTAAGACTCTCTAGTCATGTGCGAATGCAAGACTGTTTAACTTTAACCACTGTGAATTCTCTGGCTTCAGGTAGTTTCATTTCATTCGAAAATAACTTTTTCGATGACATATATAGTCACTATGGCAAGATGGTAGAAACTAAAAGAGTGTGGGAAAAAAATTCAATCAATTGAACATCCATTTCTAGGCGACTATAGAAAAGGAATCAATTATTAAAAAGTTAGTGAAAAAGTAATGAACCCTGCAACATTCTGCCTTCTGGCTCGAGGGGGCTGGCAAGTAAATTCTATGCTTTGAATATAATCACTCCATTTAATTATGAGTGTTTTTCCTTATAATTGTAATTAGTGGAAGCTAATTCTTTGAATAAACATTCGCCAGTAATTGTAATATCATTCACCACGAAGATAAAAGGGATTTTTCTGCATTTAGCGGGATATACTTTGGAACTTTCAAGCCCATTTTCTATTTCAATTCGGAGAACTTTACTTAAATTGAAATTTACCATGTAATGGATTGAGCTGCGATTTACTATGCTGTACATTGAGATGCAATAAACTTATCATGCGGTAAACATTCTGGCGTTGAATTGAAGGTGCTGAAGTTACCTATTATAAAACAACAATGTCATAACATTAATTTGTATTTCACAATTTTTTTTTTTTTAAAGCCCTCTGCCTTTAAAACTGTACAGGAAAAATACTTGTATTAGACAAAACACAACTTTTAACACCTGACAGTTATTCTAGTGTATTTATCACAAAGAATGATGATTTAAAATATTTTGATCGATATGTATCTCTTTTAAAATAGTGTATTACATATATCAATTATTAGTTGTTTTTTTGTTAAACTTAAGTCAAAATTTATCATTTTGTTCTTGCCTTGATGTAAAGAATTACAGAAAACTAGATACAGTGATGACCATGATAATTTCTTTAAAAAGATAGTTTTATCGAAAGAATATAATATGAATACTAATTTAATAAAAGTTAATGTACATCTTACTTCTAATTGTTAGAGCTATCGAAATATCAAACTCCCGTTTCACTTTTAGAGAAAAACACTACTTATGAGAGTTTTATACCAGAACAATCTAACCTGTAATGGTACTGTGGTCTACTACAAGAGTTTGCTGAATAAATTAGGAATATTTCATTCAATAATCGATTAATGTTGCTGTAATTCAAATCTTTTGTTTCAGGGTATAATTTTACCAGGGGTTTATCAAATAATTGGCTCCTGGGCTCTTCCTGAAGAAAGACCTCGCGTAGTTGGTGCAATTGGCTCAGGTAAAAGAACTATATTTTAATCATGACATCAATATTTATAATTATAGGATTTTTCTATTTATGTACACATATTTATATTTAATTTTCACAAACTTTGATGATTTTAAGAATATAGGTAAAAGCTAAACATACTACAGTATCACTTTTCAACCCGATGATTGAAGAATATCAGTTGTAGCAAGAAAGTTTTCAATGGAAATTACATAATCATTTAGGAACACTCATGAGGGCTTGAAAAGACTAATTAACGCACACAACATACCTCGATTGTACTTACAATAGATAAATTTTATTTCTCTCTTTTGAAAAAAGAAGCACTACAATGCACTTTTAAAATAGAAATGGTCGAGAATAGTGTATCTTATTCTTGTATAACATCTTTGATAATACTGTTACAATTTTTTTTTATCTAATGTGCATGTTTCCTAATAAAACTAAGACGCATGGATGACAATTCATCCATATTGAATATTCAATTAAAAATGTATGTTGCAAAATTGATTCATGAGGTTAATGAGTTATTTTTAAGCTATCTTTTCATATAAACATATACCGTAATAATGTAATGACATTATTGTATTCAATTGATAAATTAGTTGTTCAGTGAATTTGTTATTATTTGAAACCATTTTAGATAGATAATTGAATCAAATCACTGATTAGATATTATTTTCATTTTTTGTTGTTTAGTTGAAGGTCTTAAGAAATCTGATCCACTAGGTAGTAGGGTCGGGAGGGGCAAATACTCGAGCAGTTGCACACGGGGCGAATCTAGCGCACCACATTTTAAAAGGACTATGAACGTGCTAGCCCAATAACAAAAGTACTCATAGACCGGCTCAAATATGTTGTAACACTGTATAAAATTAAAACAGCTTACAGGTATTTATTCATAGATAAAAAAAATCACATTTAAGACCATATGAAAAGTACCTTGTCGAAAATTCATTTTACCGAATTGACCTAAAATATAAATTTGTCATAAAAATATTTCTATCGCAGATTATGATATGAAATTATCAGCGCTTGATGATCATTGACTTAAGTAGCCTCTGTTAAAATTACAAGGGTATAGAATTTCCTAATTTCAAAGTTAGCGGAGTTTTTTCGTGCGCAACTATTCTCCCCACCATATTTTGCATGGCGAAGCCAATGCTGCGCACAATAGAAATTTTTTTAGGCCGTATAACGGTTTTTAATGCCTAATATTACGCTCTGTATGTGTTTTTCTTCACTTTTAACTAAAAACATGCACATTCCATATATATTTCAGATAATAGGTCGAAATATGAAATTGTAAATCTAGGTGAATTTAAAGTCATTAGTCTTTTCTGTGAAATTTATAGTTAAACATATGAAACGTCACTATATATGTTTATCATTTTGATAATTAAGTATAGTTATATAATCTCATTATTCGGTGCTTTATAATAAATTCGAAAATATTAGGTCTAAAATGACCAAGCAGGGTTAAACCATCGTACAGGAAAACCAACTCTGATATCATTATGCTTTTAATAGTTGCAAATCGACAATGCACCATGTTGTGAATAGTAACTTCGTTGACCTTGTCACTTCTGAGGATTGTCCTTGCAGTAAGAGTGCTTGTTCGAATAAATAAAATAGCTAAAAATATTTGCGAAATGTTAAAGACTCGAAGAAATACTTAAAATAATTCTAAATATAGCTTAATACATGAATGTGATCCAGACTTCAATGAGAACCATCATCATGAAGGATCTTCAGTTGTCTTCCTACAAAATGAGAGAACACTAAGTCCTCACACCTCTTCAAAAGAAAAAGAGACTTGAGAGAAAAAAGGTCCTTCTCATAGAGCTTAAAGCGGACACGACAAGGTATGAAATAGTTTTTTTAGCGAGAAACTCTTCACTATTGAAGCCAACCCAATTCAATATTCATGTTCAGAAGATATCCAAGATTTTCCCTGCCTCGAAAACTTAGAAATCTCCTATTATTTCCGTGGAAAAATCCTCTTTAACAATATTGTGGTTCCAGCTATTGGATTAATGAAAAAAAACACTCCAAAAATCAATCATTTATCTTCCAACAAGATGGTGAACTTTATTACTACTCAAACAAGACACATGAGTGGTGCTCACAACAATTGCCAAGATTCTGTTGCATGGAAATTTGGCTTCTTCAACGCCAGATTTCAACCCAATAGATTTCTGAAAGAAGGCGAAAGCCTGTTCTATTACTCATTCAACAACCAAGTGGCCAAAAATGCCGTTGTTTGTTTGAGGACGAGGAGACTCACGGGTATATCAGAGTGTGGACCTTCTGTGGCCACTGGGGCACCTGACTGATATCCCCTTCTGTGAATTACAATTAAGGCTCACGTTGGTACTATTGACAACGAAACTGATGATTTCATAGAAAAAGACGTAGCAGAGATCTTTTGGCGCAGAACCTGAACCGTTGGTCTTTGAAAAACACCAGTGGAATTAGGTGGGTCAACCTACCTTCTTGAAGACAGACCAAAGAGCTCTTCCTCTTTGAAAGAGAATGTCAAAACCTATTGTTAATAACCCGATTGAAATTTCCTCTTCTATCCTACAAATTCTAACAGGGCATGGGTTCATTTGATCCAAAAACAGTAATACATTTGGTCGTAAAGCAGTGAAACAGTAATACTTGCCGACGATCTGATCTTCGCCCAGAAACAAGACCTCATTTTGTTGTGGAATGTTCTACCTATTTCAAGACTAGGGACACAACTCTGGATGAAATTTACTACATTCATAGTATAATTAATATAAGTATATAGTAATATAATTCATACTGTCAAATTCTCACATATTTTTACCTTTATTGAAAGAATTGAAAGACTGGAAGATTTCAACGACGAGGGGTCACTAGCCTCTAGGCCTAGAGGATTCAGTACATATGGACACTATCTTGGCCTGGGTATATCCCCGACTTTACAACGACAAGTGAAAATTCCACGTACCCTAATAGATGTACGGAAAACCCATTTGATTCTATATTCTTATAATAGTAATTGCTGAGACTGAAAATGAGAGTAACAGTATTTTAAACAACGTTTTAGATATGTATGTTAAATTGGTTATACATGCTATATTTGACACCTAAAACGGTTTATTACCTTCATAGATTGCGTAAGGTTATATTTTAGGTGGCATATTTTTGTTTATCATCTTGTTACTCCTAAATTACTTGAAATTTTGTGGGACGATCGATTGACTAATCTCCAGGAACCATCTGGTAAAATTTTGGGAGCGATTCGGTCAAAGCTCAAGGTCATTTATAACTCAATAATTCAAAAAGTTTTCAATCAATTTGCCTGAAATTTAAGGGGATGATTGGTCAATAACAAGGAACGGTTTGGTAAGTTTTTGGAAGCGATTGGGTCAAAGGTCAAGGTGATTTATAACGCAAAATGTATTCAATCAAATTAACTTAAATTTGGTGGAACGGCTGGTAATTAACCATTTGTTTATATTTGTTGTTTATATTCCAAGGTCATTTATAAGCGGCGGCAAGTGTATGCGCTCTATGAGTGCCCGTCATCTAGTTATTTGTTATATTTATAGTTACATAATATATCAATATTATAGTGTTATACTTAAGATAAACTAATATTACAAGCATAAATTAATCCTGAATAGAAAGCAACATTCATGACGTCACACCTACGATCCTACAAACAATATCGTAAACAAGTCGAAAAAGGTTTGTCTCAGGTTTTGAATTTGATTGTTTATGCTTTTAAACACATCGGAATTATTTCTATAGTAAGTATCTAGACACTCAATAGTGCTATTTTTCACTTGGAAAAGAATTAATGGGTGCGCAGATATTCGCCCCTCTCGAGCGCTAGAATCGCCCCATCAAGGATGATTTCAATTGCGCATTACTTTCGTCAATAACTCAGATTAAATAAATGACAAATTTTTTCCTTTGGATGGAGTATAGAAGGCCTTATTGCAGTTATTCATGTCAAATATTAATCGTCTATATGCAAAAACTAAGTTGCAACACCCAAAAAATGTTTAGTGCGCAAGATTCACCCCTCCCGACCCTAACTTATTTATAGGCATCTAGATAGGTAGACATTTCTAATATCCGTGATTATTCATGATATCTCAAAATAACTACCATCTACAATAACATACAACATGTGTTTTGCAAAAAAAGACAGATGTATCGCAGAATCGCGAACACAGACAATCCAATCCAGTTTACTAGCCACATTGCACTGGTTTTGACACAAACAAAAGCTTTCAAAGCTAAACGGGTCGTTTGACATGCTTTCTAAAAAGTACAACCACATCTTTGTAACCCTCGTGTTTGTAATCTTCATGTTTTTCCTCATTGTCAGTTCTTCCTCCATTAGTTTACAAAAGAAAATTTGTTATAATTTGATTTCATTTCAATTCCTATCAGTCTTCCAGGTGGAACTTCATTTCTTCAAGAATGTTTATCCAATCGATGGGATGATTATCCACTTCAGTACATAAACTACCTTCATATCGCCATTTTTCACTATCGCCATAGGTTTGTTAGTGTTAGTTTCACCCAATCTGAACTTGTTGGTTCAAGTTTCTCCTGAAACTATGCACACATTATCTTCATCATATCCAAAACACCCCTTTTTTTCACTGTAAATTAATGTAAATTACACATTTGCATTTGAAGATTTTTTTAGCTGAGTTAAATTGAAAAGATAAAAGGACAAATCCATATTTCGCGCTCGTATTTTCCATTTAAATTTCTCATTATCCAGGATCGTACATTGGACTGACGACAGTTCTCTTTCTAAGTGGGATATTGAGTGAGAGTTCGTTCCTGGGTGGATGGCCGTCTGTATTCTATTTATTTGGTGGCTTGGGATTAATATGGGCTATATTTTGGTTTGCTTTTGTTTATGAAAAACCTGAAATTCATCCCAGAATATCTGATTGGGAGTTACAAAAACTACGGTCTTGTTCGCAAACCAAATATAAACTTCCCAAGGTGAGTAAAAACTATTTTATCTTTTTAATTAATTATGAAATTGCATAAAGTCTGTTATTGAATTTTCATAATTATACTCCAGATATTTTGGTAAAGTAACATCATCATTGCAAAGATCTCTAATTTTTCAATAGTTAGGTATCAAACAATTGGTTTACTTTGACATATATAATAAGTTTGACGAAAATCATAAAGCTTCTAATTTATATTCAACATATAATAATTAATTGTACTATTACAAATAGTATGAACATTTGCTAATTCATAAAATATAGTTACCGTTGAAAGCACATTTTATGTGTTATTAACATTTTCTTATTCCTTACTTGCAGTGCATCACTTTCATTAGCATTTTTAAAAGTAAACCTTTTTGGGGAGTTGTCTTGATGCAATGTGGACTCAACTTCTGCTTCAATATACTTCTCACTGAACTACCATCGTATTTTGCAGAAATTCATCACATGGAAATAACTAAGGTGGAAATTGTTATTCTTGTATGGACAGTCAAAAACAATCGGTCATGGAATTATTATTTCACTAAATTAATGATGTCGTTGGTGACCAATGATTAACATTTAAGTAAAGTGTAGCGATGAAGGAATTGAAGTATCTAACAACAAACAGAAAGTTAGTCTTATGAACTAATATGAAAATTATATTATAATTCTCAATGGATTCGTAACAAAGACTGGCCATCTACTCTCTCGCGTTTAGTTTTATCGCTCTTTTAACAGCCAACCAGTCCTTGTGACTAAATTCAGTTTTGATATTTTTCAAAGTTCTCAATGAGCTGGAATAAGTGTTGGTAATTCATGGGTCGAATGCTTCCCAATGTTTCGAATATTACAATATAAAATTAGATTGAGTAAACGTAACTTCTCAATTCATTTAACTGTGAGTGGAGGTAATTCGTTTATGTCATGTCATAACAAAAATCCTCCAAAATCGTATTTATGGTAATTGAAGAAGATGAAATTATAAAAACTGGTTATTAATTGATACAATATAAAAACATTAATAGATCCATTCAGTTATTGAAACTGTTAAACACTTAATTTAATCTCTAAATTTGTTGCCTTGCTTACTTCACGGTCACAAATCACTCAGTTGCCAGTACTGAAAATATTTTATGTATATTACAACTGTGGTGCTAAAGCAGTTATACTGCCCAATATTTCGTGTAGCAACAGCTTTGCAATCTGTTGTCACAAAACGAGTGATTTGTGACCGTGACGTAATCAAGGCAACACACATAAACTAAAAATACGTAGGTATACAGTGTGAATAACACGAAAGAATCTATTTACGTTTTTTTATTATATGAATTAATGGTGCACCGACAGTTCGGCCCAGGACAATTGGGCCCCGACAGTTGGCCCCGACAATTGGCTCCACCAACAATTGGGCTCAAGACAATTGGGCCCAACTACAATTGGGCCCCGGACAATTGGGCCCCAGGAACATTGGTACCAAGACAATTGGGCCCAAAACAATTAAGCGCAGAAAAATATTGGGCATAAGACACAATATCGAAATGTTACCTGGTTTTTACTAGGGAAGTGACAATATTATCTTTGAAATTGCTTTATATTCTCTAAAAATATGTTTATATTTTATTAATTCGATTCATATAGCTACTTGATAAGGGATATATTAGCAAGCCCCTTAAGTCACATTTGGATGCTTATCTCATGTTTCAATGTAATGAAAACCTTTTAAGTATTTAAATAAGTCTTATTATTTTGAATCATGTCACATAGATCCAAACTTTACATTGCACAGTTGTTTGAACAGTTATTTGGATAAAATGAGATTATGAGAATACATTTTGTAATTATAATTCATAAACCTCTTCAATATTGAACACTGAACTGCATTCAAAAAATTCACATTAACTTTAATTCAATTTGTATGTTCCAATAATTCTGGCATGTCTAAAATACCTACATCCATATTTTCTATGGTTTCTTCATCTAAAATAGCTACATTCTTATTTTCTATTGTCTACATCCTAACTCATTTACTTCACAGGAGTTTACTATATAGACTCATAGAGGTACTGTAACTAGGAAATTTGTTGCTTACATGACCTATCTCAGAACAGAAAATTATTCTAGTTTAATAGAATTATAGTATTTATTCATGAAAATAATATGTTCTATTAAAAAATAATTATTTTTCATAACGAGAATATTTTTTTTCACGTAAGGAATATTCTTTATTTTAAAAATGTTCAAGATTATATTTTTATTCAAAACGCATATTGTCACAAACCTAGTTATTACAGTAGCAAGGGTCTTTAATTAGGTTAATACAGTAAACTCTGAAAAGAAAATGGAAAATAATATAATTGTCTCGGGGACCAATAATGGTCCTGAGCCCAACTGTCGGTCCACGCAATTAATAAACAGTTTCCATAATTTTATCTTTAATAAATACATAGCCCATTTTATATTACATTTCATATTTATTAGGTACCAGTAACTTTAAGTAATTTTCCGTCCCGTGACGTCATCACTTTGTGTGCTTTCATAAGATATCTGTATAACTACCAATTAAACACATTATTCAAATAATCACAATATGAAAAGTAAAATATGTCGCTACATCGATCAGTTCAATAATTGAAATATGCAGGAGAAATTGAATCCTCAGATACCTAGTAGCAGATATTCCATTATATAAATTAATTAATATACCTAATTAATTAATATACCGTTATTATTTGATTAAATATATTTTAGAAATAAATTATTTGGAATATTTAATTATTTATTACTATTCCCACCCGTAAATAATCAATAAAAATTATTAATTATATTTTCAATCGTGCAAAATATGTATTTTATTTTATAGCAAAAATGATTACCAACGTGAAATTTTATTTATAATATTTCAAATTTCGTCATATCTCGAAAAGTACTTTGAATTTCGGAAAATAGTTAACGCAGTCATTTTTGTAGACCATATTTACATATTGTAGGTATTTTTTCGATTCGATTAATGCAAATTTTATTTTTTAATTTATTTCGTATGTTACCATGTATTTCTTGATTGAACAAATCAATAGCGTTCCAAATATCCTGGAAAGTATGTCGAATTAATTCCTATCTATCCCATTATAAATCAAGTGTTAATAATTCGAAAACCCGTTCGAATTTCAGAAAATCCTTTTAAATTCCTTTTAAAATGAATCCTTTTTAAGTTAAATTCGACACCACAAGTCTCTGGGTCTAACCGTTTGTGAGTAATATTGCTCCAAGTAACACACAGACAGATGTAGCGTATTATAGGGGAGAACCGGGTGAGTTCGTACAGCGGGTGAGTTCGTACAGCGGTGAATCCGTGCAGTGCCATAACTAAACACCTGTTATGTACTAACCCGTTGAAATTTGAGTGATCCTATACATCATAATAAAAATCAGTTTTAAACAAGTTTCAGCGCGTTACGGTGTATTATGTTCCTTCAGTGAGAGGTCATATATTTTTAGCACTAAAATGTAATTTTCTCATTACTTGAGCTTAGCCATAGCAATTATATTTTACTATCTGAAAACTTCATATGGAATACAAGTATTCACTAGGAAATTCTTTACGTATTTAAACGTTAAAATTTAGTTAAAACTCATTAATATCTAAGGTATTCGATTTTTTAAATAAAATGGCGGTGAGGGGTGTAATTGTACAAATATGTACGGCCACATCCTCCTCTGGACGGTTTCGCCCAATTATGTACAAATCCACCTCTATTTATTTTTCATATATGCCTCGAGTATATATTTTTAGGAAACGACATTCAAGAGTTTTGTAATATTTTCCATAAAGTATGTGAAATTCTTACTGGATTTTCCCTTTTTCCCTCCTTTTTAGCACTGTACGAAGTGATACTCTGCTTGTACGAACTCACCCGCACTTCCGGGTGAGTTCGTACACACGAAAACATCTCATTAAAATCGATATTAAGAGAGAACTATAAGGTTTTCAATAATTTAGTTTGTAGTTCTAAGCAGTTGAATACCTAGAGATTCGATCGTGAGGTATGTAGAACGAACTTGTATCCCGAATAGTTAAGATTCTATAAGCCTTGAAAGGGAAAATGTACGAACTCACCCGGTTCTCCCCTATATTTATAGATTACACACTAAATCGCTTGGTTTTTATTAAATGAACAATGCCATTGTTTTGAACTTAAACGAAACATTTTAGATACAAATTAATTGACGCAATGATTAAGGATAAAAAGAGTCAACTAAATGTAGATTTTCTAAATTTGGACTTATAACAATAAGCCTAACTACTAAATTTATTGAAATATTTTAAGCAAGAGCTAAGAAACAGTTCATCCCATAACTGAAGCGATGTTAACATTCGGTTTTCTTCCAGCTCAATGAACTCTTTCTTGAAACTGTCTGTGTTGAATGAAGGAAAGTGTGCATTGTGTGTAGTGTTTATTCATTTTTACGCATGTTTACCTATCATTTTTTTTAACGCTACTTGCAGTTTTAAAGAATAACGATAGAGCTATGCTCTTCAGCTGCGAGTTCCCATATAATTTTGCTATACATTTGCTCGTAGGCTTCATTTACTGTCACCTCTTCATTTTCCTCTGCAATCCGTGGATGTAGCCGTCGGTGTTTGTGTTCCTTTTCGTCACATTCCTTTGTAAGTGACTGTATTCATGTAGCAGCTTTTCTACACCCATGAGCGTTTTCACCAATTGGCGGTAGGGTAACTTTACTTAAAGAACCAATTTCCTTTCGGACTGTTTATTCCAGTTCCTTGTCGCTATTACTTTATTAACTTACTGTTGACGTCAGAGGGTCTTTGTTTCCGAAGCAGACGTTAAACTCCCTTTTAAATAATTACATTCTTTCAGTCATGCTCTCTATAGCTGAAAGTAATATAATAGGTAGACTTAATAATATTACTGAAAACAGTGACAATATAAACTATAATTATTATACAAATAAATTTTATTCTATATTCTAATTAATATTCTAATTTAGTTTTTCCACAGAATGGATATCTATCTTCTCTTCCCTATTTTACGTGTTGGATCGTTACTTATTCCTTTTCTTCACTCATGACTAAATTGACTGTGGACAAGAAAATCACTATTTTAAATGTCCGGAGGTTGTCTATGGCATTGAGTAAGATTTAATAATTATGATTATGAAGAATACACCTAATGAATATCTGAAATATTCGGTAATATATCTGAAATACATTTACATTAGATAAGTAACTGAATGTATCTAAATTATTGATAAATTTGTGCTTTTGGTCCGCCTAAGATTTTCGACATTTTGAAACTTCATATAGGTGAACTCAGCCTTTTTAAGGTTTTTTTCAAGAATACCATCTATTGTGGAAATGCTTTGGTTTCTGAGATATAGCGCAATTAAGTTTCCGTTAGGTTAGATTAAGTTTGGGGGGCCTGAAAAGGTACTTATGCAGTTTATTTCAGATATCACTTCAAAAATATGTATATAAAATACATATTTATACATATTTTTTAAATACATATATTCAATAAAATACACTACCCTCGATCGACAATTTCTATTTTCTCTGCCTCCTGGTTTCGAAATCGGGAAATAATATTGAATTATAGTAAGGACAATCGAGGTATGTTGTTTTGCGTGACGTCATAACAGCAACACTCTAAAAATATGAAAAATGAAGATCGTAACATTATGAAACTGTTTATTCATTTCCATTATAAGAAAGATTGATGGATCCATTCATGTTATTTACACTTCTTAACCTTAATTTTCTATTTACCTTAATTTTCTATTTATGTGTGTTGCCTTGTTGACGTCACGGTCACAAAGCACTCGATTTGTGCCAATAGCCCACACTGCCTCACTCTTTATTACCTACCCTAATAGGAATACTAATATTGATAGGTTGCGACATTTGAGTGATTTGTGACAAGACATAAGCAAGGGAACAAATTTAAAGAGAAAATTAGAGATTTTGCAGGTTAGAGGATGTATTTAGTATATATTTATTTATTATATAATACAAATTGATTACTATTATTTATTTTTTTCAATTGTTTTAAATATGATTTTAGAGTGTAGATGTTATGACGTAACGCACACAACAATGTGCGTGGCTGACGTTCTATTTCCCACGTTTGAAACTAGATAGCATAACAAATCACTTTTAAGTTAGAAATTGGTAAGAGTAGTATCTCTTATTGTAATCTAATATCTTTGGTGATACAGTATTTTGGTATCAAAAATACGTTGAAACTATTAATAAAAATCTTCAATTTAGATATGTATATGAAATCGCTTCTGTTGTCTATTCCATAACTAAAACACTTTCGTTTAGATTACTATTTTATTTAGTTAAAGCTTTGCAAATGATATTGTAAAATGAATCAAAAGATACAGAATTATCAATTTCGTTACTTTTTTCAACAACTTGATACATCATTCATTATCCTAATTAAATCACGTGACCCAAACACAAACTATTCAACTCAGGGAAGTAATGACTAATCTAAGCAAGTGCCACCTTCCGCCATTTGTTTTTAAAATGGCAATGTTAAGATAAATTATAGGCAAGCAAAGATTCCATCATCAAATTCATGTGCAATATATGTTACATATATTGTACTTCTAATTCAAGATGATATGTTGAAAGGGTCTAATAATCATAACTCTGCTGTGCAATACGTTGGGTGTGATACTCTGTAATTAAACGTGGGGTTTCTATATGCATGATTGAGAGGAGCCAAATATTAATGTATTGTAGCTAAATCTCCACACTGTGATCTTTCTAATTAGTTTTCATTTACTACTCTACCTATTTTCATATTTATTTATTTCTAATTAGTAAGTATATGCTTTCCAAATCAAAATTGAATCCTTTTCACAGGTGGATACGCTTCAGCTGTTTGCTTCACAGTCTTGTGTTTCGTTGGTTGCAACCGCAATCAAGCAGTAGCATTAATTGTACTAATTCAAGGAATAGCAGGATTTCATTATTCTGGGTAAGTGAAACATTAAACTGACTAGGAGAACATGAAAGTACTCGAGCAATCACTATTTTTCGAAAAATTGGTGTTTCATGGTTTAACTACGTTACATTGAGTATAAATAGACTATGACCAAAGTAAAAGCATTTGATGACTCACATTTTTATATGAGATGGTTAGTCAGACCAATCACTATACCTAACATAATTGCAGAATTTTTAGAACATTTTTTTGGAGTTTTTATGGTCGAACTTCATTTTAAATAGACTATAAACAAAAAATTGTAACATTTGCTGCCCCATCATTTTTTAAATATGAAGTGGTTAGTCAAACTAACCACGCACTTTTATGCGGAATTAATGATTACACCCTCCCTCATTGACACTCTGTGCTATCTGAAGGGTGAGTTCTAATTATTACGCAATTTATATGTGCCTTATTGTATCATTCTAGAATCTAGTAGCTGGTTAATTTTAGGTCTAAAAAGAACTGTAACTGTGAGCTATTGAGGTGGTTAGTCATAGTAACCGCGATGACTAAAAAGATTAATACAAGTCATGAACCAGGCTGCCAGAAATTTCTTATTCACCTTTCATGACCTATGGTAACGACCACTTTCTGAAAACAGTGAATGGCCGAATACAGCGATGTTCCCTTAGATTTAAAGTTTTAGGTAGGTAGTCACTACTTTAAACAAAATTTTATAATTCCGGATTATCCTGGATATTTCTGTTTTTACATATTTTCGGAATTCCGAACCTTCATTTTTTCCGAATATAATTTTTTCAGTTTTGTTTTTCCATATATTTTTCCAGATTTCAATTTTTCAAATTCATTAATCCATTTTTTTCAAGGTTTTCGTTTTTTTTTTCCAGATTTTCGTTGTTTCCGGATTCTCATCCTAACGCATGTTCTATTCTTTTTGTTTCTTTTTTCCGTATTTTTGTTTTTGATGTGGTAAAGATCTGAGTGTTAGTAATCACCCTATTAGGGGTGATGGCCATCACCCAACCATTTGTTGGGTGTTCTAAAAATGGCCAGTTATTCGAAAATTATAGAATAATCAATAGTGAATTTTTAGGGGAAAGGATTAATCAGATTCCTGACGTGGATTGAGGCAAAGAAGTAGCTAATTGAAGTAATCATATAAGAAAAATAACACTTCACTGTCCCACTTTCTATGAGATTAAATAGAAGAACAAGGGAGTGATTCTAACTTTATCTCTTATTATCATTTGGTTAATTATAATTCGGAATTAAGGTACACTTTTCGGTACCCAATGTATTTTTCTAGATTAATGGTGTTTTGCCTGTTTCGGTAACGATATAGTTAGCCATTTATAATACGCGTTTTAGCTTTAATATGTTTTTGAATTATTCCAAAGTATCTTTAGTCTTCATCTTTGCTTAGAGATCTTAGGTTTGTACAAAACCCACCCGGACCAAAAACATATTACAGTAAATATATAGAATCAAATTTTAAGTGGTGTAAAGTTTTTTAACCAGTAACCTTAGTTCTGATGAATAGAGTAATAAAAAATTAGAGTGGAGGGAACCTTTAAAGGTTTTATCTTGCCAAAAGAAAGGTTTTCCAAAAACAAATTCCTTATTTTGAAGGAATAAATATATAACTAAGTCAAATTTAATTAATTTTGACATTTAATTGGCAGGGCTTATGAAATCGATGAAAGTTTAACGAAGATTTATTAACTATGAAATCACACATGTGATGTAATGATATTGTAATATATTAGCATATCTGATTATCCGTCAATCAAATTTTCAGTCCATCAGATATACCTCTAAGTGATCTGGAAACACTAAATGTACTCCGAAGTCTAAAAAAAGTTAGTACTATCAAACGTTGGGAGAAGAATAGTGAATTTGTGGATCCAATGAGAATTTCGATCCAGTAGAAGATCCAAAGATGAAGTGTTGTATAGCAAAACATCACTGCATTGAGAATAATTTTCTCTAACTTCCTATAATAAAAGTATAGAAAAGTGCTGGTATTTCTGAATATCAGTGATTTCATCATTTCGATATTGAAAATGTTGAACTGAAGCTTTTTCGAATGAACCATATTGAGCAAAACGCGTTTATTAACGGTCCCATCTTTAAAGGAAGGTTTATCCTAGAAAGTGTTCGTATACAATTAGTTACTCTTAGAAAACTAACTACTCTATCGTCATCATCCTAAGGAGTGAACAATCTCTTACAATTTAAGAATGGTTCCTACTCCTATCTGATTATTTAAAATTATTTCCTTACAAAAAACCGATGAATTATATTTCTTATAATTTACGAAATATCTAACTGTTCTAACTATATAGTTCTAGTAAACCTTAAATGCACCTCTAAATTTAAATCATACTGGTTAATTTTCTTGTTATTTGATGAATTCTATCGAATAGTTCATTTATTACAATTATTATAGTTCGTTTTTAAAATTGAAATATTTTTCATTCAAGATCAACCTGCTCCTTCGTAGATTTGGCACCTCGGTACTCTGGCATAGTCTCTGGCATATCGAGTACATTTGCGAACGTTTCTGGATTTTCATCAACTTTAATATTGGAGCACTTATTAGACCACAACGTAAGTCCTACAAGATATTTTGACACTTATACGATCCTAATTTTAGTACCTAATTTCCTATTTTTTCTTAAGCCATCTCTGTTGGGTTGGCAGTATGGATTTCTTCTCACTGCAGCAATTTATATTGTCTCCACGACTGTTTACTTATCAACTGTAGTTGTTGAAATTCAGCCATGGAACTACGATGAGACAGGTTGGATGTTTGTGTTATACATGAAGCTAAAGATTCATAAGTCAACAACTTGAATCTAATATCAAATTAAATGATAATCTTTTCTTATTCAGATCATAAAGAAGAAAATAATGGATTTATAGTCTCTGGAGAAGCTGAAGATAGTAAAATATAACATTTTGGTAACAGACTCGTCCAGCTATTGTATGACAGTACTAAATTTTATTTATGTTATTACTATATTGGAAATATGTTATGTGCGAGGTTAGTGTGAGTAATATATTGCATTAACGTCAGAGAGTGGCAGATAACCCCTATAGTGTGACAAAATATTTATGAATGTAAAATGAAATCAAATAGAACTTCTTTTTTTCACTACTATATAAGCACCCTCGTCAGATGCACAGTCCCCCTTCGGCTCCCGACCCAATCTTTTTCCTTAAAATAAAAGTAATTTAGACCTTATACCTTACTAGAGTATTTTCCCATTTAAAATATCGGGGTTTCAATGATATAATTATTGGTTTAGTTTAACAAGTTAGAAGTCCACTTTATCGTTAAAATAAAAACATAAGAATTGAAGGATTATTTCATTATATAATCCCATGCGTAACATGATTACATTTTCATGTTAATAATCTATCCTAATAATACCCGTCGTGCTTTTATTTATCTAATAATGATTTAATAATTATCAATATATTTGATCAGTCTAAATTTTTGATACCGCTTGTCATAAGCAATATATAGATTTCCTATCATTTTGAGGCTGAGTACACAAAAATAAATAAATAAACAAACACACGGCTGAAATTTTTAGGATAGATAATACCATATTTATACATATACCTATGAGATTATTTGATAAATGTTCACTATAGTTCTTTGTGGTGTCCTTTCTTCTCTGCATCTAGTTCCTTAAAGAGTGACCTTAATAAAAAGGAAATAACAATACACTTCAAATTAAATCTAGATAGAGTTGATTCGCTACAAAAGTTTTCACCACAACAACATATTTGATAAAATATATATTAGTGCGATATCCATGTCATAATATTCAGAGTGTTTTTTTTTTTTTTTTTTTTGTCTCGAGTCTAAATTTGAATAACTTTGCCGATTTGGACAAACTTGCATGGTCTGAATCATAGAGTTATGATAAACTACTCTAGAGAGAGGAAGTGTTGCAGCGATTGCAGGACGCTAAGGAAGACGGTGTAAAACCTCATTTTGTTTCAGTTATATCATTTCTCCATTAAATTTTGTTTCATTTATTTCATTTCTCCATTAAACTGACGCTAGATTGCCAGTCACGTGATATTATTTTGGCCACTGACTCACCACTTAGTCTGAATCGACACCATATTGCTTAGGGTTTTATATGTTTGATAAAACGAATATCCTATATACGTTTGGAACCGCTATATTACTTCTCAAAATGTAGGCTGCAATATGACTTCTAAAGTTATTGAATATGTTTTCTAAAGAAGCTAAAGCCAACTGCATCCTTTGGGTGCAAGAACACAAAATCCAACGGAAGTCAAGAGAGGGTTTAGAAACCAAGTATGGAAAGCACAAAGCTACAGTAATATGGAAAATGATCAAGCGGTGGAATCATTCGAATAAACTCACCATGGCTGGACACCGACTGTCGACCGTGATTTAATTCTCCCTATTTTGTTGACTTTTCCTCTTCTACCACGCTCGAGCAATGAATCACTCGAGCAACTAATAATTCGAGCAATTGTTCATTCGAGCAATTGTTTTTCGAGCAATTGTTCATTCGAGCATTATTGTTCATTCGAGCAATTTGAATCCAAATTTTGGAACATCAGTGTATGCTACTCGATGTGCTTTAAAAAGTGCGGGAATGAAAGGTTATCATCCTGAAGTTGTACAGCAGTTGAAGCTAGAGGAGTTATGCAGGAGATTTGATTTTTTCCACAAATATTCTCGTGAAAATTAAATTTCATTAAACTCTTCGTATTTTCGGATAAAACAGTCTTTCACATAGATGGAGGTGTCAATATCCAAAATTCTTCTCATAAGTCTGTGAAAATCCCCATTGGCTTTTTGAGAAATCTATACACTCTCCGAAAATGATGGTTTGGGGTGCGATAGAAATGCCGGTGTTATCAGCACATTCTTTTTTGATGAAAATGTGGACGGAAACATCTATTTGAATTAGGCGAAGGAAAAGTTCTTCTCAGAATTTTGTCGTTTTCTAAATGCATTGGAGCTTATTTTTATGCAGGATAGAGCACCCTCACTGGAAAACAGATATCAGGACATAGTCAAATAAAAAGTTCTCGGGCAGGTAGATTGGACGAGGCTTTAACATGAATCAGATGAAAGCCGCCATTTCCATAGCGTTTAATCAAGTTTCCCACCAAGAAATCCCACGGTTAACTTTGTGAAGCGTCTAAATTTAATATAGGAAACGTAGTTTTTTTATATTATTAATCTATTAACCCCAAATAATATGAAGACCAAGTTTGTCTAAATCGGTAAAGCTTAGAATTGGGACAAATACAAAAAAATATCGTGTATTTGTAAAATGTTCTAGAAAATTTGTTGCTCCTCTATCTATAATCTTTATACAGTAAAATCTGTAATAATTTTCCTGGAGCTAACTATCCCTTTAAGTAATTATCATTGCTAATATTTATTCAGCTTGCTGATGAAGATGCTATGTAGTAAGGGTAATTGGGTATATTATATGTAAAAGATGAAAAGTAATATTAGTGCAGTAATAGGATTGTTTGAAGTCGCACTGTTATTGCTGTACCATGGTTGCTATTTGTAACGCTTTAACATTTAAGATGCGATATAATTCCCTGACTAAATTAATTGTCAGGATAACAAAAAAAATTTGATAAAAGAAATGTGAAAAAATACGTGAATCAAAAAATCCGGTATACATATAATGCAGGATTTCAAAAATGAGAGATTTTAAAAAATTGCAGGATTTAAAAAAAATTGGATTTAAAAAAAATCTGTAATTAAAAAAAATCTGTAATTAAAAAAATAATCAGAAATTATCGAAAAATTAAAATTAAAAAAATGTATTTAAAAAATCTGAATAAAAATATTATAGTCCATAATTTTTAACGGGTAAATACACAAGAGAAATGTTTTGATAACCAAAAGCCGTATAACAGAAAAATATAAAGTCTGGAGAACAAAAATCCGATTATTTTTTAAAAATTACGGATAAGTCCGAAATTTTTTTTAAAGATCCGATAATTTTGAAAGTAACTAATAATTTATAGCCTGTCATTTTTGAAGGATAATTCACTATTGGTTGAATAATTTCCGCTGTTAATCAGTTCCTGGAAACAAGAATGGTTACCGTTAAATTTCCGGAAATTTTAGTATGATACAACGACTCAATTTAAACATTATTGGTGAATTTATCATTCAAATCATAATATTTTAAAACTCTGTTAACATTATTTGATACCTCCATGAAAAAAAAAGATAAGATAAAATAAGCATATTTAATTGCCATTCATTTCCACTATACCAAATCGAAACACACTATCAAATTACCGGACACTATCCAATTACCAGAGACCAGGTTACCATTTAAGAATCATAGTTTTACCAAATAGTGCTGATCCAAATAGTATCTTCAAAGACGCAACTTCCTAGTTTCTGTAAATGAAATTTTTATTTATTTCGTAACATACGTCGTTTAAGGTTTTTTGCATATTGTATATTCCACCACAATAAATTTCACTCCTGTAAATTCCACCCCGGTATATTTCAATTTCAACCCCGATATATTCCATCACGGTAAACTCCACCTCGGTATATTGTAACCCCCATATAATCCACCACGGTAAATTCCACCCCTACATATTCCACCACGTTAAATTCCTATAGGTAAATTATACCCCTGTATATTCCACCACGTTAAATTTCACATCTATTACAATTCTCATTGATGCATAATAGCAAATCAGTCAATGTAGTCACAATACTACGAGAAGAAACACAAGCAACAGTGACTGCAATCACAAATGGGAGAGGAAAATGAAGAGGTGATAGTAAATGAAGCTACCTGCGAGCCTACTTAACACAAAATCTAAGATCTTGTAGTTGAAGAGCATAACCCTAGCGCTATCTTTATAAATAGAAAATATCGATGAAGAAATGACAACATAGCAAAAATGAAAAAGACAATATATATTATAATCCAAATAATAACAGTTCGGAGCCAAAGAGAAGGTAACACCCTTCCATTCACCAAAGACAACTGCAGAATAGAGCCACCCGTGAACAATAAGTAACAGATGAGGATCTTATATGCAAAAGTAAAAGGTTAATAACAAAAAGTTCATATTATTGATCTACACATTTTGTATGTAATATAACAAAAAAGGAATTATTAAAAATTGAAAATTAAAATTTTCTACGCTTTAACATTAGCAGAGGAATATTTGGCAACAAATGTGAGACTGTGAAGTTTAAAAAAATAACACTATATTGTACCAAGTGACGTTTCAAAAATCAGATGACATCATCTTACAGTTAATATCACTAATTCGCTATTGTATCAGAGATAGTGAAGATAATCACTCACCTTGTGATTGAAAAAGTAATTACATACATGGACTGATGAAGAGAGTTCACACAACCTTTCTCTCTGTTGCTCTATCACATGTGTAGTGAAAAATAAACAGCTTGTGATTGACCAACAAAATATTTAACTTGATACAAAGAAAATACCAATAATCACAAACCTAATCCTTAAAATGGGGTGTAACTTACCACGGTAGAATATTCTTGGGGTGGAATATACCGGGGTGGAAACTCCTTTCACCACTAAAACTATATGAATATTAAATATTTCTTATAATAAAAATAATTATATTTATATGATAAGCACTTGCTTCTAAATTCTACCTTGGAGAATTTGAGATTTTATATTTAAATATTCAAATACTGTCCATGTACAATGTTTTTTATCCCCGCCATTATATAAATACTCGAACATTTTGGAGACAAATCGAAAAAATTATATTGATGCTAATATTTACATGATATGAAAAAAAATAAAAGTTTGTCTCTCCATATTTCAAATATCATGACTAGGTTTTAAAGTTCAAATGAGAATTGAAAATTGGTGTCCTGAAGAAAGATGTACCACTACTCATTTTGTACTAACCTTACATTTTAAAGATAAATGTCAATATTAGTATAACCCTCATTTAGATTCTAGGCTAATTTGGTATTAATAATTCGTCATACACAATTTAGTTTAACAAGCGTGACACTCCTGTACTGGAAACCAAATAAATAATAATAAAGCCTGTCGTCTACTCGTCTTTTATCCGTACAAATTGACTGAAGGAATTGAATAATATCAAAAACCTTCTGATATTCCGAATCACTGAGAAGGATGGACGATTGAGATTACCTTAATTTTTTAAACTATTTGACTGATTTTTATTTATTATTTCATGAAAAATTTCATAAGATTTACTTAGCATGGAGCTCTGATCAATTGATTGGGGACGAGGCTGGTGCTGTAGAGTAAATACATATTAGCCGATATGACACAGTAGCAGACAGCTAGGGATCATATTCAATAGGTATTCAATTGAATTCAAAAGATTGGCTAGGAATGATTCTCTCTGGTCAATCCCTATCTGATATTGAAGAGATTTTTGTAACTTGGTAACGGCTACTGTACCCTACCCGCTACTTAGCATTACCTATATATATCGAGTTGTTATTGTTTGATGATTGTAATTTAATTATCTTATTGAAATGAAACATATACGGGCTGAAAAATTAAATTCAATTAGGAATTTTATTTAAAATCGAAAATTATTTCACATGATATTTTTTATAAAATACACAGGTGTGTTGATTCCTTTTGCTAATCAACACACCGGTGTATTTTATAAAAAATATGATGTGAAATAATTTTCGATTTTAAATAAAATTCACACCGAATGATAAAGATTAAAAAGATCTTGATGCTGCATGTAGTGATTATAGTAAAGGATGCTAGAATTTGAATATTTAAAGTTACTTTAATAGCCATACTTGATAATATTTCACTGCAATAACCTCTAGACTCTAGAACAGTGGTGGGCAAATGCAGCTCTCAGTGCTCTTTTGGCACTGATAGCAGCACTCGTGCCCAGCAGGGGAAAACGGTGCTTTATTTTCTTCCTAAAAAGATTTAGAATTTTTGTCATGACTGCTTTATAAATTAATTACAAGGACAATATATAAAAGAGGATGATCAACTATTTGATGAACAGTATATTTGTAATGTTCTTGATACTTTAATAGTCACTTTCCGTTACTAATGTATTTTTTGTTCATTGTTACAATAGTGCCGGTTTATGAATTTTTTACCTCAGTCTCTTTTTATCTAGATCAGTTATTCTTCTTTTATCTAGATCAGTTCTAGATCTTTCATACGTTTATCTATACTCTATAGTCTATAGGGACACTCTTAACAAAGATATTATACTACAATAAGATACACTACTCTTGCCAATTTCTGGTTTCAAAAGACATCTGGTTTCAAAAGCGGAAACTAGAGTTGAAATATAGTAAGGAGAATCGAGGTATGTTGTGTGCGTGACGTCATAACAGCAATACTTAAAATCATATCAAAAACAATTGAAGAAGGTAAATTTGTAAAAATAGTTATTAATTTGCATAATATAATAAATATATATATATTACATAAATTATTTAACCTACAAGACCCCTAATTTTCTCTTTAAAAAAAACGAAAATATAATGGTGAAGGCACTGAAATTCTAACTTTCGGCACTGAAACACACGTGTGCGGACGGAATGCTTACGGACAAAATGCCTACGGACAGAATGCCTACGGACAGAATGCCTACGGACAAAATGCCTAACGGACAAAATGGCAAACAGGCAAAATGCCTAACGGACAAAATGCCTAAAATGCATTTAAACTTATTTCAAAAATGGAAATTGTAGACAAAGATTTAAAATAAGTGAGACTAAGTGGAAATTAAAAGTTTTATTTCAGTGAGAGTTTATTAAATCACTTTCACATTGAATATGAATATTTGTAACTCTGCGTGCTTAGTGTAAACACCCTCTTATTTTATATCACTGTGTACGTGATTTATCACTGAAGTGTTTGTTCTGTTTACCAAATCGGTCTCAAAAATTAATCATCCGACATCTTGCTATTTTTAATGGATCTATAATCATCTTGTTCTATTTTCATTTTTTTTAAACATCTATAATCATCTTCATCTATATCCATTTTTTAAAAGACATCTATAATCATCTTATTTTGTTTTCATTTTTTAAAAGATATCTATAATCATCTTATTCTATTTTCATTTTTTATAATATTGTGTAGTGTGTATTCTTTTAGTTAGCTATAATCATCTTCAATCTATCGTGATGTTTATAGTTGATTTTGAAATTCTAAAGCAAGTTAAATGATAACAATGATTATATAAGTTAGTACTGACATGCAATTAACAATACACTCTGGTTATAAAAAAAGCCGTCGATATTTGTTTCTATTGGAAAAATATACAGTATTCTTTATGAGATGTATCTGAGACGTAGTATATATTTTTTTCTAATGTTTTACATAAATTTTCAAAAATATTATTTGATGTTCAATGATAAGGCTTATTAAAATATAATGTATTCTGTTCTTCATTTACCAATAATCTTTCATTTCATTCAATGGTAATCATTTACCATTACAGATATCACTTCAATGTTTTCTATTCGGACCTTTTATTTAAATATGGAGTTAATTCTTTTATTTACTTTGCAACATTCTTTTACGTCACTATTTAACAATTTTTATTTCCAATATTTATATATTTTGTACATTAGGCATTTTGTCCGTTAGGCATTTTGGCCTTAAGGCATTTTGTCAGTTAGGCATTTTGTCCGTTAGGCATTTTGTCTGTAGGCATTTTGTCCGTATGCATTTTGTCTGAATGTATTTGGTCCTAGTACCAGAAACCACAATTTCTGTCCACCCCTGATCTAGAGTATGAAAATAGCTGACTATATATAAGTGAACTTAAAAGAACTAATTATTCAAGAAAAAAAAAATTTACAATTCATCTGAAAATAGAATCAAATTTGATACTTGAACCAATACAGCTCAAACTTGGAAATCAAAAAGTTAGTTTAGCTGATTAGTGGAGGATAAATAAATTGTTTTTATGATTGTTGGTTCAAATGTTCGAATATTTGCTAATCTCATCATAATTTTTTTGGCAAGCAAGTGTTCAAATTAAAGTAACATGTTTGAGTGGAATCTATAATAAGGGAGACTAGCTATTTCATTTTCTAACCTGTAATCAATTAGGCAAATTTTATAGTATTAAATAATTCATAAAAGCAAGATACTGTATGAAATAACTGTCATTATACAAAGTGTAGTGTGTTAAACAGGTGAGCTGAAAACTGCTAGGCGGAAAACTGCCTGGGGTAAAAAAATTTGATATGGTTTTATAAACTCGTTCTAAGAACATTTTAATTTTTTAATTTAATTTGAACTATACCAGTACTAATAATATCCTGTTAAAATTATGTCAATCAATTGAAAAACGAATTCGTAATATGCGAAGAAAATACTTCTCTAGATGATGTACTGTACAATGTACAGGTGACACCCTTTCAATTGTCACAGGTACATTTCTGATATAACATCAATTATATGCATATGTTAGAATGCGTTTATATAACCAAATAATGTTGCAAAATGTAAAAAAAAACATTGAGGAAGTAAGTGAATGGCCACTTTTACGCCTGACAGTTTTCTGCATGTCAATTGCCTTACACCGTTAGACGCTATACTTAATCTAAAACTGTAATAATTGTACGTGATTTTGCATTGTCGAAGTATCTTTTTGAAGTGCTGATTTATGCTACTAAATGAAAACTGAACTAAAGTTAACAGTAAAAAAAATTTAAAGCAATTAATTTGGAGAGAAATAAAATTGATTTTACGTGTAACAGAACCCAAAAAACTTCTATATTTTTCATTCAATTCCAGGAGGTTCCGTATTCCCGTACAGCTATAGTAATATAGTATTCGATCATAATTTTCATGAATTGTCATTAAGATTCCCTGTTGCTGAAACGTAAAATAAAGTTTGAAAGAATTCACTTGAATGTAATACTCTGAAATTTAACATTCTTTGTTACAGAATCTATTTCACATAATAATGTTCAACTAAATAAAATTAAACAACGATGGAAATGAGACTGATTCGAAATTGAAAATCAGAAGTATCCAAACAGGTATTATATATTTATCTGTTATTACTGTTTCTTATGATATAAATACCTAATTCATTAAAAATAATATCTACAATTAGATCGAAACTGTCGAAATTCAATATTTCCGATTTCCTCAGAATTATACCTCTTTAAACTACCACTGTCCTCGCTTCTGAGGTTACCTTGGAGGCGTATTGCTTCTATCATCAAAAAGGAAGTAAAACTTTGGATAAACAAAGTAGCACAAGTGATAGGAACGCATTAGCACTATACTGATAAATTTTCACTGTTTGTTTATATGTTTTATTAACGTTCCAGCATACTTCATAATAAAATAACTTTACTTGTATTGTATTGAAAAATATATCTTCGCCAATGACATATATTTATAATTGAGTAACGTATTTTTTTCAGTCTATCTATCTGATTATATACGTATACTATATATAATAAGGGCCACGTCTCTTTTTATGTATGTCCGTGTGCTACACATTTATTTTGCAACTCATATTAAAATGAACTACTAATAATTTGTGCCAATATCGATATTAAGAGTCCACACAATCACCGAATAGTACCCAATCGATAAACACTACCTAATCACCGAATTTTACCCTAATCACTGAACACTACCCGAATGTCCCACAAAAATGTCCCCTACTTTTTTTAAGTAAAATTTGCATTCTTTTCGAATAATTATAGTTTTCGAAAATTGGTTGAATAACCACTTCACACTGATCGATTTACTGAAAAGGGTAAAAACTATTTCTTCAGAGGAGTATTTTGAAAAAAAAAATGGTGTTCTTCTTCATTTCTTTAAAGCTACTGTTGAAAATAATTTTTAAAAAATGTATCCTCCATACCAACAATTATTTAAACCCTCTGAGAGGTTATTTGCTTTTTAATTTCATCAGCTGAAATTGACTATTGACAATATTGAGCAAAGAATTTTCACCGTATTAGAATATGAAACATCGAGAAGCATTGAATGAAAAAGTTAGAATAGCACTTAATGAAGCATTCCAGGGAAGGAAATAGCCTAATAGGAAGACTGTGAATCGCACTGTTGAAAAGTGCAAAGAATATGGAAGTATCAGCAGCCGAAACAAAGGATAATCAGGAAGGAAAATAACTCAAAGAACCGAAAATAACATCAAATTGTCCAGCGAGCAATTACTGAAAATCCTGCATTCTCCGTCAGGCGTAATGAGACCAACCTCACCAATTCTACATTCCAATAATTTTAACATTTTCATTTATACATGATGCAAAGTAAGCACGAGTTACTGCCCTGTGACTATGCCAGTAGAAGAGAGTTCTAAAAAAAGCACAAGAAAAGTGGAGCTGTCAGTTTGGACAGGTCTTTGCTGAAATGGAAAAGTTATTGTACCCTCATTCTATGATGAAAATCTGACATTAGATATTTATTAGGAAATGTTTAATGAATTGGTCATTTCATCATTGAGACTTGCTTATCCCGGTAACGATGCTCCTGCTGCAAACAAAAGTGCACAAACAGGTTTTCAGCATCGGTCACGAAAAATACTGCTTTTAGAACTGAACTGAAATTCAGTTCTAAAATTCAACTGAAATATGTACTGAAATTTTGTACATATATAGAACAATTGTTAAGAAACAAAATATGATTTTCCAATTTTTTGTAAGTCTAATAGTTTTTGAATTACAGTCTTTAAAATTTGGGTATCGGTTTTTTTGGGACACCATGTATAGGTTGTTTCACATATTATTCTTTTCAGATGATCTAAATTCACTTTTGAACATTCATGTACTCTCTTGACCATGCTATACATCACCTTTGATAATGTTTGAGGTGTGATTGCATTAATTTCTTGAGTGATGTTATTTATCTTTAAGATACTGCAATGTTGTTGGGTTGTTTCGATACACATTACTTTTTAAATATCCCCACAAATAGAAGTCAAGGGACGAAAGATCTGGAGATCGAACAGAGCACTCAACATCACCGAATCGCAAAATCAACTTATGAAGAAACTGGTTCTTTATAACAACCATGCATGGGTGATCTTGCCGTATGACATGGTGCTCCATCTTGTTGAAATAATTAATTGTCACCCAACTTGTTAACCTTTGAAAATGAGAGTTTACCAGCATATGTTCATATATTTCAGCATTAACATGTCACGGCGTAATTATTTTCGTCCTAGAAGAAATATGTTCCAATAATTTCACGGGAATTTATTAACCCACATCAAAAGGTAACACGTGGAGAATGCAGAGGTATTTTAATAAGTGCATGTGGGTTTTCAGACGCCCAAATTCTATCATTTTGTTTGCTATGCTTTGTTTTTAGATGAAAATATGCTTCATCTGAACGGAAGCAATAAACCTATCCAAGAATTTAGAATCGTTCAAAGTTTTGTGTTCAAACCATCTTGCAAACTTTAATTTAATTCATTATATGATGCAATGCAAAGTAGTAAGAAGTTGCTGTTTCTAACAGTCTGATAGAGATGCCAGGAGTAGCACTCAATCGTTGTTGCACAGCATCAATTGTTTCTGGCATTCGTTTAACTTGTGTTCCTTCAAGTTTATTCTTGACAATTGAACCGTTGTTATTGAAATTTGTAGCACATCAATAAATTACCTTTTCGATGGAGAATTAGTTTGTCTGAAATAATGTTTAAAAGATCTCTGTACTTTATCTACGCTTCCGTACTTGATGTATTCAGTTGTCCAAATATCCATTATGAGGGGTTCGAAGCAAAATTCAATTTAATTAGTGACTAATCGTATTATCATGAATACAGATAATAGATAAATAATTTATATATCAGTTTGTTATCCTCTTTAAAATGGTGTATTTGTTTTTTTAATTTAGTTTTGAACCTTTTGATTAATTACAGTTTCTTTCAGGTCGCGTCACACTGTGACTCCATGTATTCAATAATTAAACAATATAACTTTTCTTAAATTATTTTTATCTCATTTCAGATATGTGGTCATGTCAAAACACTTTCACATTGTTTGGCTTCTTAGGAATAACTCTGGGGTATGCAATGCGAGGGACGCTCTCAGTGACGATAGTGGCAATTGCTAAACAACCCGATCTGCTTGAAGATAAAAAACTTTATGCAGAATTCAGTTGTCCATATGAAGAGATTACAAACAATAACACCATAGTACTAATTGTGATTTTTAAATATTATTTTATCATAACCAACCTACATCAGCTAAAAACTTCTAGAAATATTTCATTTTGAACAGAATAAGTAATCAGACAATTATTGTGAACAATAATACCAACATTTAGGAGGTAACAGAGTTGATTTACTATTTTCTTTGTATACATATAATTGATTAATTTTAATTTATAGTAGTTTAACACACAAAAATATTCTTCTAATTCGATTGCAGGAAGCAGAATTCACCATGTCAAGGACAGAGAGAGGCTTGGCCCTGGCAGGATCCTTAATAGGATTAGTGTTTTCCAATCTTTTAAGAGGAATACCAGCTGGAAGATTTGGAGGAAAACTTGTGGTTGGAGTTGGGGTCTTACTCAGCTCTATTTTGACAATTACCGCTCCACTAGTTATCCGATTTTCGCTACCACTTTTCATTCTTGAAAGATTTCTCATGGGAATTGCTGATGTAAATTCATCATAATGTAAAATAGAATAATAAGATCTTGATTCCAATTTTTCTAGTGAACCCAGACTGCGAAATTTTCAAACTCAAAGGAATGCAAAACGATTTATTCAGTGAATTATCAGGGAAACAAAAAACGTGAAGTTTTCAGTCAGAACTTTGAGATATGACAACGTTGCATAGGATAACCTCCGCCTTCTTGTAGTATTGACTGTTTTAAAATTAGCTTTACATTTCTATTAAAATTAATTATAATTATTGATTTGTGGTTTCTAGTAATAATTAAAGTATTTTCACTATTTATTTTTTTTTTGGTCACTTAATATCAAATAAGTATAAGAATGTCAAAAATCAAATGAATAATTCTTAATAAATATTTACCTGATATAATAATAGATCATAATTATTCTCGAAACTTGAAATCATCCTCGTTTATAATTTAAGATAGGACATGCCATGACATTTCCATATCATTTTATTATATACTTATTTCTAATTTGATCGAAGAATTGGAACCGTCCAATAATTTGTAACTTCTCCAATGTCCATGCAAGTGGGTTACATCCACCATCTATTAACGAGGAAGTTACATAAATGACTAGCTAATATATAACAGATATTATCAAAAAATTCAAATTTGATTTGTTTTGACTTATATGAAAGGTTTGATTTTGCCCCTACCTACATAGTGAGTTGTATGTACTATTTAAAATGAGTTAAATTGGATTTGGTTAAAACAAAATAGTCGTTTCAACCCACATTTGAACTTATAAAAAGTAACACCAACTCTCATAGTAAGTTAGTTTATACACCAGATACATTGGATTGACAGTCTATGTGAATTACTACAATGAATTGAATTAACTAATGATTGATGACACACCATGTCAAAGCTGTTTTAACACACGTGAAAAAATTGTATATAGTTCAACCATGAATTTATGACCCATTAGATATGAACATATGGGTTGTACTTTTTTCTCTCTGTGTACATAATGAATAAAAATGTTTACGAAAAAATTATGAAGCGTGCAACGTTCTCTCTTCTGACTCGAGCAACTGGCAAGGATATATTATGCAGTTAATATATTGACTCATTCTAATAATGAGTGCATTTCCATATATGCATCGCAATTGATGGATTGGGTAAAAATTTGCCAGTAACTGTAATGTTATTCAGCACGGTGACTTAATTGAAATTCCTTCTGGTGAAGGAGAAAACTTCTCGGTATATAGAGAGATTTAATCATGAATATAGAAGGAACACTTCGAGAGCTTGTAGAGAACAACTTAGTTATATCATTACTCCTATGATACATAAGACCGTAATGAATTTTTTTAAAGATCATTTTTATTACAATGTCATATTTCGGTTGATATTCACAAATTAGCTATAACTATACCTAATATGAAAAAAACTATAGCTTCCAGACTGAATTTTTAAGGCACATATGAAAAAAAATGTGATCAGAAATTCTATGACCTAATATCTTTATAAGGTATTGTGCACTAAAATAACATTTATACTAAATGTGCTACAATACCTTAGCTAAGCAACGATGTCATAAATATGTAGTTCACTATTTTCAAATTTAATTCGTATTGCAAATTGTGAAATAAAGTTACCGATACTTCAACACGAATAGTGATTCTTATCAATTAATGTTGTAATCCATACCGTTTGTTTCAGGGTATAATTGCACCAGGAATATATCAAATAATTGGCTCCTGGGCTCTTCCAGAAGAAAGAACACGCGTAGTTGGTGCAATAGGATCAGGTAGAGGAAAAATATTTGATTAAGACTTGTTCAAGATCAGCTTGTTCAATATTTATCAATAGAATTTATTAATTATGTATATTTATATTTAATTTCCACAAATTTGGATGATTTCAAGGTTTAAATATAAGCAAAACACCATGATATCACTCTTAACCCCAAAATAGAAGAATTTCAGTTGTAGAGTCAAGAAGGACATTAATGAAAGTTCCCTAATCCCTGAAAGCAGAATGTTTTTTGGGGAAGCACAGACTGAGAGGTGTGCAGACGTTTCTTCGAAAGACGCTTCGTCTTTTTCGTTCACTATCAACATTACACTTCATGGTTAGACACAAGCAGAAATGAGAATACTAGGCAACAAAAGCTGTCAAAGCTGATTTGTCGGATCATCTGAACGGTCATTTTGTGGCTTCATCACATGCTTTCTGTAAATTAATTCAACCTCATCCTTATAACCTTCAAGCCTTTTTATACTTTTTCACTGTGCTCCTCTCATATCACATATTTTAACATTCTTTCAAGTCTCCTAATTGTCAATTTTTTCTTTTCTATCCCAAGCTTATAGACTATAGCATTAATAATATAATAGATCTTTTCATCTGAAAATACCTCTCACCTCCAAAAATTCCCATGACTTTGCCCATTTTTCTTCATAATATCTTTTAAACACTTGTTTGAAGATATTTTTGACGAGGTATTAATGCAAATTCTACATATTTGCATCTCAATATTTTTTAAGCAGAAGTGGTCATTAAGAGATAAATTTCCAATAATTAAATATTATGTGGTCGTGTTTCCCCACTATTTTTTTTCAGGATCTTACATTGGACTGATGGCAGTTCTCTTACTAAGTGGGATACTGAGTGAGAGTTCTTTCCTGGGTGGATGGCCATCTGTATTCTACTTATTTGGTGGGCTGGGATTAATTCGGACAATATTTTGGTTTGCTTATGTTTATGAAAAACCCGAAATTCATCCAAGAATATCTGATTGGGAGCTGCAAAAACTACGCTCTTGTTCGCAAACCAAATATAAACTTCCCAAGGTAAGATAAAAGTTTTTTCGTTTTAATTATAATGTCTGCCACTGAATTTTTAGAATTATACTCGGTATTATTTCGTTAATGGTCGTTGCTTAAAATTTATTGTCAAAAATTGGAAAATGATATTGAATTCCAATTCATTGGAAAGATTTCTAATTTCCTCTACCAATTTGTAGAGATTTTATTATTATCAAAGAATTGTCTTTAACATTTTTAATAAGCTCGAGGAAAATCAAAATGCATCGAAAATAACTTTTACCATAGAATAAACAGTTTTACTATTTCCAAACAGTTTAAACGATTTCTTATTCATAAATAAGTTTTCGGCTACAATTTTTTTTGTCTTATTAACTTTTACTTTTACATCCTTCACACTTGCAGTGCATCACTTTCATTGGCATTTTCAAAAGTAAACCTTTTTGGGGAGTTGTCTTGATGCACTGTGGACTCAACTTCTGCTTCTATGTTTTTTTCACTGAACTGCCAACCTATTTTGCAGAAATTCATCACATGGAAATAACTAAAGTAAAAGCGGTAATTAAATTAAGAATAATTTAGTTATAATTTTGTTATCCTTGTATTGATGCTGGCAAGATCAAGATAGGTATATTAACCCTTTCGACGCGAGTGAGACACATGTATCCCAAAATAAAGATCATACTCAAAAGTTTAGCAGGCTGATTTGTATAATTGGTTCCTACAAATAGTTAAAAACTGATCATCATGAGCACAATCAATAGTTGCTCATCAGAAACAAAATAACTTGCATTATCTGACAAAATAGAATCAGGAATACCAAAATTTGCAAAAGTCCTTCTCAATAATTCTATTGTAACTAAACTTGAAACAGAGGAGGTAGCATGGACATCAATAAACTTAGTATAAGAATCTACAATGACAAGAAAATATTCATTGCCAATAGAGCCACAGTAATCTATATAAAGTCTAGACCAAGGCTTATTAGAAGAGTTCCATATTAGCTTAGGTTGTCTATCCTGTACATTTCTACTTACACACTGATTACAACTCTTAGCTATCTCCTCAATATCATTGGAAAGGTTTGGCCACCAAATATTCTGTCTGGCTTCAGCTTTCATGGCAACAATTCCATTATGACCAGAATGTAACAATTTGAGGATCTGTTCTCTGAGCTTAGATGGTACAACTATTCTATTTTTGAAAAGCACTTCTTCATTAAAAACTGATAAATCATTCTTCACATGTGTATACTCATTACAATCAGGACTATTGGACCATCCAAACTTCACATAAGACATTAATTTGCTTAATACTAAATCTTCTTTAATTAACCTTTGAATTGTTTTGAAAGAAAAATCAAATGGCTCTAAACCTTCTACCATCTTGATATATTCAGTTGGTGTTTGAGAAGCAATTTCATCTTCAATTGGTAATCTACTCAATGCATCAGCAACTTTATTACTCTTACCAGTTTTATAAACCAAATCATACTGATACTGAGACAGCAATACAGACCACTTTATTAATCTAGAATTAGAGTCAATTGATACAGTTTTATTTTTTCCAAAAATTCTTAGTAATAGTTTGTGGTCTGTTCTCATTTCAAACTTTCTACCTGACAGAAAATACTTGAATTTAATTACACCAAATATAAGAGCTAATGCTTCCCTATCAGTTTGAGAATAATTTTTCTCTGCCGGAGTGAGTTTCTTACTTGCAAATGAAATTGGCTTCTCAACATTACCATCAACCTGAATTAAAACTGCACCCACACCAACTGGTGAAGCATCAGTTTCTAAAATTATTTTAGATTTACCTGTGAGACAAGTCAAAATATTTGAAAGGCACAATGAAGACTTGATGGTTTCATATGCCACCTGACACTCTTTAGACCAGACAAATTTCGCCCTCTTCCTAGTCAGATCATAGAGAGGAGATAATATATCATAAAATTTGTTTATGAATCTTCCATAGTAGGTTAATAATCCCAAGAAAGACTGAAGCTCATGTAAGTTTTGTGGCACAGGTGCATTGAGAATTGCCTCAACTTAAGCAGGGGAAGGACTTAATCCCTTATCTGAAATAACAAAACCAAGAAAATTCATTTTAGATATATTAAACTCACACTTGTCCACAATTAACTTGACATTTGCTTCAGCCAGAACAGACAAAACAGATTTAACTTTATTGAGTTGTTCAGTAGAAGACTTAGAACAAATCAAAATATCATCTAAATAAACAACTACACCTTCTATGTGACTAAACAACTGAGATAAAAAAATCTTTGAAATATTCCTGGAGCTGATGCAAATCCAAAAGGCAATCTTTTAAACTTATATAATCCTGACTCAGTAAAAATGACAAGATATTTTTGATCTTGCTCAGACACAGGAATTTGCAGGTAAGCATTGCATGAATCTAGTTTGGAAAAGGTCTTATTATCCCTAACCATGGCTAACATCTCATCTAATATAAGGTAACGGATATTTTTCTATATTAACTTGAGAATTTAAATACTTAAAATCAACACAAATTCTTATTTTCCCATTTTTTCAAAACTGGGACAATAGGTGAAGCCCAATCACTAAACTTCACAGATTCTATTATATTTGTTTCTACCATTTGCTTCAGAGCTTCAACATCTAACTCTTTATTTTCTAGCTTTAATAAATTTGGGTTCATGGTCTTTTTTCATAAAAATCTTTGCTTCAACTGCAGAAATAGGCAACTTATTGTCAATCTTATAATCTTTCAGTAATTCACTAGGATTAGTGAATGAATTGACAAAACTAACTAATTCTCCTCATTTAAGCTAACAATTTTGAACCCCAGCTTATTCATTAAATCACGCCCACATAAATTACTACCAGTCATATCAGTTACATAGAATTTATGAGTAACACATTTGGACCCAAACTTAACATCAACAGTGATTTCACCCTTTATTTTAATTTGGTGCCCTCCATATGCTGATAATTTCTTCCTAGACTTCATAATTTCAACATTCAAATCTTTAAACACTTTTTCAGATGTTAGTGAAACACAGGCCCCTGAATCTATTTCTAATGAAACTACTTTTTTATTCAATTGAAATTTATAAATATCTGGTTTGATATTTTTCACATGACCAAATTCCTTTTTGATCATATCACTTGCCTGGAAATTTTCATCCCTATCATAGCAGTCTTCGGCTTCTTTCAGTGACGGATCTTCTATCATTTTTACGGATTTGCTTTCTCGGGTATTATGATTATTTCCCTTCGGTAAAAATCTTGACCTAGTCATATCTTCTTTAGAACGACAGATTCTCTCCAGATGACCTCTGCGCCCACAGTGTCGACAATCCAAATCCTTGAATCTGCAGGTCGAACTGGAATGAGAGTAACCGCAGTGCTTACATTTATCAGCACTCTTGTATTTGACCTTGTTCGCCTTCTCTTCCTGTTGGATATTTGTTTCTTCTTCTCCCATGTGAGCTGTTTCAAGTGTCTCCAATCTGTCCAGTAATGCCCCACAAGTCATTGTTTCAAGTTTCAAATTTTCAGCAAGGAGAAATTTGAAGTAGAACAAATTGGCCACAGTCATGAATAATTGATCACGTAATCTGGCATCAAATGTAGCTCCAAAATTACAATCTTTTGTCACTCTCTTGAGATTGGCATACATTTCTTTAAGAGATTTATTCATCTGTTTCCTCCTTTGTTGAAATAAACATAAACTTCTATGATATGAAGGTTTGTTAATGAAATGATTCTTCAATAGCTTAGTGAGTTCAGCATAACTTTTAGCAGTTGGCATATCATGAGCAGTGAGATCACCCAATACACCAAATGTTTTTGGTCCTAATGACACAAACAGAAAAATTTTGTTCTTATTTTCCTCTGTTATTTCATTTGAAGTCATGTGCGCTTCAAACAGCGCTAAATACATGTCAATTGACAATTCTTCAGGCTTAAATTCATCTATCTTGCAGACTGACGCTATGGTATGAAATGTGGTTTATCTAACTGCCGTGGAGAAACTTATTTAACAAAACAGAACAGGAGGTAGATAACTTCTTAGATGGAAAATGTAACATTTGTCAATCCCATCCTCGTCGCCATTTGTTATATCTCAAAATAATCAATAATAAAGGATAAGTTAGAAATAGCACACGTACTATTCTTACGTTGTACTCTTGAAAACTGTCAACACGACATGTAACTAACAGTACCCTCTCCTAGGTAAATAATAATAATAAGAATGATGTTTAAATAATATAACAAAACACTACAACTGCGACATGTTAAATAGCCTCAATTCCACAAATTTAAAGCATTTCTGGAGAAATTATCATTTAGAGTTGTAGGGAACCTTTAGAAAAACAAATTAGTATATTTATTTCGAAGACAAAATACCAATAAAATGTCGACTAGAGGTTCAATTTATTCTCATTACCATAACAGATGCTTTTATTGACATATTTAAATACATATAGGTAGTTTAAAGAAAATAGTTCATCCGATAAAAAGAAGTATTACACATAGAAGTGTTCTCCCAGACTTTAGATGGTTACTGCACGGCCAATTAATTGACAGTCTTCTTAGTGTCAATAACTGAAAATAATGCAAAAGGAAGACTTACATATATATAATGTAATGACAAAAATTTCTCTGGATATTGCTGGACATAGAAAATATAAACAATAATTAATTGATATACCAATAAATCTTATTCATTATTCTGAATAATATTCTCTATTTTCTCTTCCTCAGAATGGATTTATATCTTCCCTGCCGTTTTTACGTGTTGGATCGTTTGTTATACCTTTTCTTCGGTCATGACTAGAATGACTGTAAACAATAAAATCACAATTGTAAATGTACGGAGGCTGGCTATGGCATTGAGTAAGATTGTGAACTATAATTTTGAAACATGGCTAAAGAAATCTATGGCGAATCGTGTACACTTCTTGATTCGTATAATTTGCTTAAATTTCCAATAATGAATGTTCTCACATCAAACTTAAGAAGAGGATAGTTTCACCATAGTATTTATTCTTCAGAAACGATGTGAACTAATGGCGTTGCACAGAGTACTCTCAAATATTATAATTATCATTAGTTAAATATTATAAGTAAATAGAGTGTAAAACGTGATAAAAACAATTTTATGTAAGCTAATCTCCATGAAAATGCACTTTTAACTGAATAATAGCACTTTTTTTGTGACGTCACTCATAAAATTTTCGGATGTTCCAATATTGTACTTGGTATACTTCTTAATTTATTTTTTATGAGTTTCACTACATCTGGTATAGAATTCATTATCCTAAATCATGTGAGTGATGTGACCCAAACATAGAAATATTCGTCACAGGACAGTGATGACTATTTTGAACAACAGCCATATATATGCCTCCATTTGTTCAGGTTTATTTTTTTTTATAATGAAATTGCAATGTTAAATGCAATCAAAAATGTTATCATCAAATTCATATGCAACATACGTTACAATACACTACAACAAAATAATTAAAACCAGTACAAATTAGAGCCACTACAAAATAATTGGAACGCTACACTTTTTAATATTTAATTTTAAAACTCCGGTAAATATGCACTGTCGATAGGTATTTGTATATTTAAATATTTTCCATTGTATTCAAGAATTATTTGATTTCTATTTAAAATGCGTGACCTGAATAATTTTAAAAAGGGTAAATTGTTGGTGCTCGTGTAGCAGGATCTACGATCAACAAAACCAGTTAACTTCTTTATTAAGAGCTACCATATTGATGGTAATCGGAGCACCTATGGTCGGCCTTCAATGCTCTCTGATAGAGAATTGCAATCATTAAAATGCATTTTGAGGAAAAACCAGCTAACTATTGCGATTAAGGTGTGTGCAGAGTTAAATCATTATCTAAGCAATCCACTTTCTACAAAAACCTTTCGTCGTGACCTCTATGATGCGGTGACCAGTCGTTTTGCCGAAAAACAATTTTGCCGAAAATTTAGAAAAAAAACACTGTACTTTATTAATAAGGTTGCTTATATATAAGCAACCCAGTTGGTGGGAGGGGTTGGGGACTTCTTAATAGTTCGACATCTTATTGGTTCGGCTTCGACATCATATTGATCCGAAACTTTATTTTTTTTTTTATATTACCGTCAACAACTGGTATGAGGAGCATGGAAGTTGAAACTATGCTGGGATAAATGGAAAGGTCCCCATCAACATCCAGATCTCAATATCATTGAGCATTTCTGGTGTATACTCGAGCAACAAGTCATGAAACGCTAGCGACGAGTCTTGATAGTCTGGAAGAGCTGGAGCATGTTTTTTTTTATGGAAGAGTAGCTGAAAATTCCGATCAAAGAAGTCATTCCATTCCAAGACATATTGACGCTGTATCGAAGGATAAAGACGACCAACTGCTTATTTTTATTAACAAAAATTCACATTATTTTGTCAACCCCTGTATTAAGAAGGACAGGGACGTTAAATGTCCTCTCCAGGCTCCGGGAAAAAAATGAGTTTATAACATAATATTATAGAACTAAGGTCTACGATCATTATTCTGCAAACCGCATACAATTCGGTTCAGTATATATTTTATAATTTGTTTTTAAAGCTTTTTAATACTCTGTGAGCAACAAGTGAGCGAATCACTAATCTGATACTCAAGAAGAAGATTGTACACTCTTTGTTTTGATTACAAATTTAATTTTATAAACAAACCATGCGTTTTGGCCTAGGTATATTTTATATTTTAATTGTTTCCTAAAGTATATAAACGTTTCTATAATAAGTTTATCGAATTTTATACCTTTACACGAATATTAAATGGATTTACTAAAACCTAATACCTAGTTGACAATCAAAACAAATGGTGTACATTCTTTTTCTTCCGACTGAAAATTTCTTAAATTAGTAAGTCGGCAGTAAAATAGGTTTTGTACAGTTTAGATTATAAAAATCTGAAAAAGCATATAAAATTAAAAGCATACTACCAAATTCGATGCAGTTTGCAGCAAAATGATAAGAAACATTAGCCTCGCTGAATAAGACAATAAAAATAATTGCTTGGAGGGGACCTTTAAGCATACCCAATCTTACCCTACACATAAATACATCATCTAAACTGCGTCCATCGCTTTATTGCAGATCACTATTTTGTGAATAATTTTAATAATACTGATTGTATAGTAGCCACTGGAAGATTGCTTCTATGTTAGTATCTTGCTGAAATATTTTTTGAAATCATGAGAAAATTGTAAAGTTATGAACGTTTATGTATTTTGAAGGCAATTTAACTGTCCATTGCTTTATTGCAGCTCTGTGAAAAGGCCAAAAAATGGGCGATTAACTTCTACCGAGAGGGTAAAAATTGTAGCAGGTCCTGCAGAAGGGAGGACTTTTCTATATTTAGCCTTATAACTTGGAAGGGTTAGGAGAACAATAGTTTCTTTTCTGGAAAATACCGATACAAACCCAAGGAGAGATGAGGGTACGAGAAAATACGCAGGCAGGTCATAAGGCAGCTAAATGACACTAGTTCCTCCATTTTTGACAAGGCTGCCATTGGTCTTACGTCAAAACAGTCCTGATGTAATGTCTCAAATGGAACGGTCAGAAATGCTCAATGGGGCTTAAGACGAGAGAACAAGGCAATCAAGTCATGAGAGTGTCTCACTTGATGCCCAGAGATGTGAGGAAAGAAGTTGTAACCCTTCAAACATGAGATTGTGCGAAGTAATGCAAGAAAATCACCTTTTTCCAACGAGATAATTGCAAACTATTAGGCCAAGGGGCAATATAGGATTGGATTGTTAGGTTTACACCCTCGGGTACTCGGAAAGTGCCAATTAACGTTTCACCAATGATGCCCGCTTAAAACATAAAGCCACAGCCTCCTTGTTGACGACGAAACCAGTGTGGATAAACAGCTCCAGTAGGATCCAAACTTCAACCCATCCAACCAGACAAACAAGGGTGGCTCTTTCCTCATCTGTTAAAAGAACAATAAGGAAATTTGTTTTCATGCAATTCTGTATACATCTAATGCCTTTTTTCTTTTGGGTCTTGTCCATAGGAGGCCTGGAAATGGGCTTGTGGGGATGATAATTTTATTATTAACATTTATTTTCTTTAATTGCAGGAATAATGATTTTATGGTAGGCTGGGTAAGTGTTCTTCTTTTATTTTCAATCCACAAGTTGGTACATAAGCGTAATATTGAGAAAAATCGAGAGCCAAGCTTGAACCTGTAAATTTAATTACAATTACAGTATGATCCACAATGAATGATATTAAAACAAAAATTCCTTAAAAATAGTTAATGGCAATTATTTGATAGAAGAAGACGTTTGATGGATTGCCAATGTTTGGACATTTATGTTTTTTCAGCCAATATTCAAAATTTCCTTCTAGTTGATCTCTACACAGCTCGGCTCATTTCTTCGTATGACGCACCATTTTGCGAATATCTTCTTGCTCATGTTGACAGGAAAATTTTCCACGACTGTCTTGAGTAGTTAGAGTGCGTGGTTTACATCTGATGACATATGCCATAGCTTGCAATCAGAAAGTAAAGTCAAGAGGCGAAAATTTCGGAGAATAAGAGGTGCCATTGGTGATTCGTCCAACGAGAAATTATCCTTTCATCAAATTTTGAATGCAGAAATTCAAGGAATTCGGCAGTCAAATGGCAGCTCACGCTATCTTGCTGAAGCCAATATTGACATATTGATGCCAAATTCTTAACAGAATTCCACATAATAGGACTTTCTCCAGGTATACAATTAGATTTACGGATCTCTCGAACCAAACAACAAGGAAGATATTCCCGTCCACAATCCCCACCAAAGCCATCACTTTTTCACCATGTGTTCCTTTTTGATTCGATTACAGTGTATAGATTAGTGGTGCAGTGCCAATGTACCTGCTTGCTTGGTGACTGTTTCAAAACGAACCATTTTTATATTCTGAATGCAATTTGGATCTTCCAGATGCTCCTAAACTCTACCTACTTTGCGATGATAAATGATGCTTGTTGACCGTCGAAGAGTGATTTTTGGCTTTGTCTGCATACTAGGTCCATTTTCAAATATCCAATTTGAGGCCATACAATAATGAATATCGAAAAAAGTCCATTTTTATACAAATGTCCCAACATCAGGGTAGCATAGTTGCGATTATTTTATCAAAATTCGGAGAGTAAATATTTCTAAGGAAATTTTGTTTTAGTATCATTCATTGTGGATCATACTGTAGCATAGTCATAGCTACTTGATCATAGAAAACTTCTATCAGCGCTAACATAGAAAACGAAATGAAAAAGTAACTTGAAAATACTACAGGAAAGGAATATTATTAATTAATGAGTTTACTTTAAGATTAGATTATTCATATTAATTAAATAAACACAAAATTTCATGTATTTTATGGTTTTCTGATATAATAATGAAACGTTAAACGGAAAGGAAAATGGCGTGCGTGATTCGCCGTGCCTGTAGTGAAAAGAAAACTGGTTCAACTAAAAATACAAATAAATTATTATACATACAAGAAACATGGTTATTAATAAGAAAAATATAATGTAGATAACTTCCTAAAGTAGTAATAATGTATTTTATTGGACTTAACCCTTTGGGGGAAATATTAAACAGGAAATATGAAGAGAATAGAAGGCAGCCACAATCTTTTACTGTTGAAGCTTTTTAAATGGCGTACTGCACATGAGGCTAGCCGAATAGAAATTGGAAAGCCGAAAACGCTTTGAAATAAAGTAAATTTTGAAATACAATGAAATGAATAAATTCTAGAGAGGTTAAATAATTATAACTAAATAAATGAGATAGCTACAGGCTCCACGTTCCTTGTCGTCTCATTTAAGACACTGTTTAGACGAATAACCAATGACAGCCTTGTCGAAAATGGAGGCACTAGTGTTATTTGGCTGCCTTATAACCTGCATGAGTAGTGTTTAGACGAATAACCAATTACAGCTTTGTCGAAAATGGAGGCACTAGTGTTATTTGGCTGCCTTATAACCTGCCTGGGTAGTTTTCGCATATTTCGAGGGGAAAAAGCTTCTCCTCGTATCCTCATCTCTCCTTAATTGGGTTGGTGTCGTGATCTTCCACAATAGAAACTATGTTTCTCTTATCCCATCCAAATTCATTAGCTAAATATAGAAGAGTCATCCCTTATGCAGGACCTGTTACAATTTTTACCCTCTCGGTAGAAGATAATCGCCCATTTTTGGCCTTTTCACAGAGCTGCAATAAAGCGATGGACAGTTAAAATGCTTTCAAAATACATAAACGTTCATAACTTTCCAATTTTCTCATGGATTCAAAAAATATTTCAGCAAGATACTAACATAGAAGCAATCTTCCAGTGGCCAAAGTTTCACTACTGTACAATCAATATTATTAAAATTATTCACAAAATAGTGATCTGCAATAAAGCGATGGACGCAGTTTATGCACGAATGGGTGGAGTCGAAAAGTAATATAGTGTAGCTACACCTCTATACTAAGTACCTTATCTGTTTCTATATGACTCTCTACTTGTTTCAATAGATTATTTACTTCTAATCAGTATAGGCGTATGCTTTTCAAATAAAAACTTGATCCATTTCACAGCTGGATACGTTTCAGCCGTTTGCTTCATAGTCTTGTGTTTAGTTGGTTGCAACCGCAATCAAGCAGTAGCATTGATAGTACTAATTCAAGGAATAGCAGGATGTCATTATTCAGGGTGAGTGAAATACTACATTTGAGAACATGGTAGTGTTCAGGCACTCACAGTTCTTGGAAAATTGACGTTAACACAAGTCATGGAAAAATCTGGTTTTCAGAAATGTTTGATTTATCTTCTAATACCTATGTTAATGACTTTCTGAGAACTGTGAATGTACAGTTGAATGAAATATTTAACTGGTGTACCTAGTACTATTAAACCTTTCATACTTCTGTGAATTTGAATCATAGTAGTTAAATTTCTTCTTATTTGAAGAATTCAATCGAATTGACGTTCTTAATTAATAATATGGCTCGATTTATAAAATTAATATCTTCTTTTAAGACAAAGCTGCTCCTTCGTAGATTTGGCACCTCGGTACTCAGGAATAATCTTCGGCATATCTAGTACATTTGCGAATGCTTTTGGATTTTCATCAACTTTAATAGTAGAATACTTATTAGATCACAACGTAAGTCGTACAAGATATTTTGACACTTTTACGATCACAATTTTAGTACCTAATTACCTAATCTCTCTAAAGCCATCTCTGCTGGGTTGGCAGTACGGATTTCTCCTCACTGCAGCAATTTATATTGTCTCCACGACTGTTTACTTATCAACTGTTGTTGTTGAAATTCAGCCATGGAACTACGATGAGACAGGTTGGATAATTGTGTTATACATGAAGCTAAAGATTCATAAATCAATAACTTGAAGATAATATCAAATTAAATGATATCCATTCTCTCATTCAGATCATGAAGTTGCAGAAGAAACTAATGGATTAATAGACTCTGGAGAAGCTGATGATAGTGAAATATAACATTTCGGTATAATGCTAGTCCAGCTGTTATATGGCGGTACTAAATTTTATCAATGTTACTAATATACATTATTATAGTTAATATACTTTTTGTGTGAGTTTAGTGGGAATACTATATTGCATTAACGATCTATAAGTGTAAAAAAAACTTCAAAGATTTTGTGTAGTTATTTAATTCCTAATGCTATAACTAAATGATACTTAGTTTAATCCAATTATTCAATTGCTTGCATGTCAAAACCATTAGAAGATGACACATATAAATTTTATGGATTCAGTTCTCGCCAATTCTTCTTTACTCGGTAAACAATGGAGCTGAGCTGCATAGTGGTTTTGGTGAGCATCAAAAAGTTAAACTGGGTCTGCATCAATTGCTTGGCAGACGAACACTTGCCAACTTCAGCTGAGATTATTACAACCCTGTAATACTCCTCGGGCTTAAGAAGGACAGTGAATTACTATATCGGAAAATAACAATAAGTTGATAACTAGGAAACGTATATTTCATTCAAATAATTATTATCTCTGTTCAATGTTTATATACTAGAGTAGCTCATTGGTTGAGCATGCACTTTATTGTACAGACCTAAACTTCTCAGGAATCCTCTAATTGAAGGTCAATTAACAATATTTTGTTGGTAGCACATTTGCCAAACACGCCGAAATAGCTGAAATGGCCACACCTTTTTTAGACCACGCCATCTTTTTGCCGTGACTGTATCTACAGAACCGTTGGACCTAGGAAGTTGCTCGACCCCTCAAAATTTGGGCAATTACCACTTCATGGGGGTCAGTTATACATCTTTACATTCAAAAATCAATGTTTTTTTAAAATAATTGCCAAAAACTAATTTCAGCATGTTACGCACTAGAATAATATTTGTATTGTTCCTATTCCTGTTGTTCAATTACTTGATTACTGAATATTCTAAACTGGACTTGAGTCTATACTACCGGGTGGCGGAAAAGTAACTTTACACTTTTAAATGTATATTGCAAGAAAACAAATTATACTACAAATATCAAATAAAAATGAATTTATAGACAAAATCTCGAAGTTTTTTTACAATATGCATGATGCAGATAAAAAAACTCCCGCCAGAGAAACCATGGCAATATTAAGAGAAGCAATTACAAGTCGCAGATTTATCCCCACTTGATTTCTTCCTTCGAAAGGGCCTGAAAATCCCAAAAAGTTGAAACTCAACATAATTGAAGAAATTAACTAAATAACGAGGGACACACTAGAAAATGTTTTGCAAAATACTGGGCGAAGAGTGCGCTCTTGTTTGAACAATAACGGAAAACATATTCTAAAGGACATCATTCAAAAACAAAATTAGATCTATTGTCTATATATTCATACTGCCAAAAAATCTTTGAGATTTTGTCTATAAATTCATAATTATTTGATATCGATATTTGAGTCAGATTTCGTTCAATAAACATTTAAAAGTGTAAAGTTACATTTCCGCCACCCTGTATATCATAACCTCTTATACCTTTTGCTTCTTCCTATTTTGGGAATGTAGCCTTTACCACAACCACAAAATTTCACACCTTCAATTTTCCTGTGTCTGCAAATGCAAATGTACTCAACTCATACAATATGTTGTTGGTCATTTGCATGGAATAGGTATGTCATCGAGTCTGCACAATACTGGCAGTATCACTAGTGTTATGCCATCATTTCTTGCATCATATCAATACTGTAGTGGATCTGGTTTGTTGACGGCAGGAGTTGGGGCTTTGTTGGGTTTGTTGACGGCAGGAGTTAAGCCCGGTTCGCACGATCATGAAAATGCCATTCAGCATGAAACAGATGCATGATAAGCGTTCAGCCTACCGTCATTCGAATAGATTTCGTCGTGACAATAGAACATATCTCTGGTCCTCAAAACGAGCGATTGCAGTAGCCTTAACATTAATTATAAAAGAGAAAAAAAAACATCACACCAAAAAATATAAATAAATGGATATAGGAATGCAAAGCTGAGAAAAAAATTAGTATATATATTTAATTTTTGTATTAAAAGATTATATTTCACTTTCAAATTGATTTTTAAAATGTTTCGGGTAAAGCAATGTTTTTTTTAAATGCACCTTATATTGAACTTTTGTGGTTCCTTCATACAGAAATAAATTCTAATGCTATCTATTTTCGAGCTGCTTATCCATTCTTCTGAAAAAAAAATTGACTGAAGTTCTAAGCGTGTGTCGGATTTTAGCTCCGCCCCCTTGCTCACTGGATTTCCTTCATTCATCGTGCCGCGTGATTCATTCATCATGCCGTGAGGGATTCACACGATCATGCATTCTGATGTGAAGAAAATTTATGCCACACTCTCATTAGGAATTTGTAAACCTTCACTCCTCTGGCAAAGATTGGGTACACTTAACCCTTTGCTAATCTAATGCTCTCTATATTTCATACTCCGCCATTGAGAATTCATCACCTTACTTCATCATCGATTCATCACCTTACTTCATCATCGATTCATCACCTTACTTCATTATCGATTCATCACCTTACTTCATTATCGATTCATTACCTTACTTCATCATCGATTCATCACCTTACTTCATTATCGATTCATCACCTTACTTCATTATCGATTCATTACCTTACTTCATCATCGATTCATCACCTTACTTCATTATCGATTCATCACCTTACTTCATCACCATTGAGATTTCATCATCGCACCATTTACGCCCTGGAAGCTCTGCGGTCCCTTACAAGGCGATGCAGGATGCTAAACAACAAGGGCTGAGCAAAGTGATGATGCACTACTCTGCAAACCCAAACATCAGAATTTACAAGCCTCCTACCTAATACAATTGGCTTTTAAGCTCCACCGTAAACCATATAACGGTTGGAAGCTTCCTCTATTCAAAACGTTAAATTAACGAACTCCATTTACTTTAATATACTGCAGTATAAAATGATTAGCATTTAAAAGGCCTACTAATTTTTCAAATTGTTCATGTATAAATTTAGGAATTAATTTGAGAACAACTGATGTCGCCCAACATAATGTAAGAGAATGTGGTTATTTTTCTTATTAAAAACTATCATCTTTAAATTTCTTTCAACTTTTATTTTCCATTTAGTAGTTCCCCCAAAGAATTACTTTAGTATCATGCCAAAGGTTGCCAAAAGTATTTCCCTGAATGTACCAGATCAGATACTCAAAATATACCATATTTGAATTATTTGATAAAAAGAGTACCAAATAAATTTCATGTTTCAGAGGCTGGCAAACTGCAAGCCAATTTTTAAATTTTTTGTTCTGAGCAAAACCAATTTTTGCTCATTTTTGAAAATTTCAAGCCAAAATTAATGAAGGAATTAGGTAATTAAAAATTTAAAGCCAATTATATATATCTGAGATTTGACCACTTGAAATTTAAGCCAATTAATTGGCTTTAACTGAAATATACTGTACCTATAACATGAAACAAATTCAATTTCTTATAAAATCAAACGTAAACCGTGAAAAGCTGCTACTGAAAAATCATAAATGTGTTAAAAAAGTGCAATGAATAAGGGATCAAATGTACCAAATTTGGTACAATAGTATCAGGTTCGGCACGCCTGATCATGCTTCTACTACCATGCATGCATGATCATGCGAACCGGGCTTAAATTAGAGATATGCTCGCTGTATGTGTTCTCGAAGCAATGATGAACAACACACAAGCTGGTTGAAGTTCACTTCTTTCTTGTAGTTGTGGTACTGCTCTCATCGAAAATGGAACAGTCTGTCTTCTTTAATTCAGAGATAAGGAACTTTACAGATGGTGGATGTGTGATTATGCTACCACACTCCCTGACAAGGCAGTGACAAGACCTAAACAAAGATATAACTAATTATTTCCAATATTATTAAGTTCAGGACTTTCTCTCTAATAAGTTATGTTGTTACTGAAAGTAGGTTTTTTTCTCCTCTCTGTATGATATTTCGTTATAAAATGATAACCACCGTCACCAGTAATGCATTAATCATCAACCTGTGAGGTGTAGTGTTACGACGCTCAACAATCCAGTTATAACAGCAATATATCGTGAGTTATTTGTACCTACGGCTACGTACATATTTTTTGTTAGAAAAATGTAAACATAAAGATTCAGTTAGATAAATGCTTCAAAATTACTTCTGTTTAGCAGTTAATAACATTTAATTAGTAACGAGACGAATTATAATTATCTACCTAAGTACCTATATTATTGTTCACTATTATTACCTTGCCTACCTGCTTCAATGGTACACGGAAAACTGTCAGGCGGAAAACTTCCAGTCACTCACTGGCAATTTAAGGACTTTAGTCACTAATAACATTTCAATTTATAAAAACGGCTTTCCCCCTTTCGTTAACGAGTTAAAGGTCCTCTCCAGGCTCCGGGAAAAAAATGAGTTTATAACTTAATATTATAGAACTAAGGTCTAGCATCATTATTCTGCAAACTGCATACAATTCGGCTCAGTATATATTTTATAATTTGTTTTTAAAGTTTTTTAATACTCTGTGAGCAACAATTGAGCGAATCACTAATCTGATGGTCAAGAAGAAGATTGTACACTCTTTGTTTTGATTACAAATTTGAATTTTATAAACAAACCATAAGTTTTCGGCCTTTATTTTAGATATAAATTGTTTCCTAAAGTATATAAACGTTTCTATTATAAGTTCATTCAATTTTATACCTTTACACGAATATTAAATAGATTTATTAAACCTAATACCTAGTTGACAATCAAAACAAATGGTTCTTTTCTTCAGGATGAAAATTTCTTAAATTAGTAAGTCGGAAGTAAAATAGGTTTTGTAGAGTTTTGAAAATAAAAATCTTTAAAAGCATCTAAAATTAAAAATATGCTACCAAATTCGATGCGATTTTTAGCGAAATAATAAGAAACATTAGCCTCGTTGAATAAGGCAATAAAAATATTTGCTTGGAGGGGACCTTTAAGGGTACATTCATTTTACTTAGTATACGAAGCAAAAATAATAGTTTAATGTAGATACTTTTATTAGAAATATATGTAAGAACATTATTATATAAATATTACAGATATGAATCAAATATAATATAGAAATTAAAAACGAAAACCTTTCTTAGAAAATACTAAGAGAAGAAAAAAAGAAATATTTGTATTAGGGACTGAGTATAATTTCTTTGTTTACACAACGCATTATTATATTTAAAGTTCATAACGGGATTAGTGTCTATTTTTTTATGTTTTGAGAATTGAACAAGCCTTCAAGCTTAATATTCGCTTGTACTCATTTTAAACAACTTCGATCGATGTTTGCATGTTTGTAAAATATTTAGAATTTGCAGCCCAACATCTATGATTGTTAAACTGTTATTATGTACCTAATTCTCTGACAATTTCACTCGATCGAATTAAATTGCATATCAACATACTTTTTACATATAAATGAAAAATGAAGATGTTAATGTCATGGAAAATAAAAATGTAAATGTAATTAATATTGAACATATATACATATGTGTTGATTTAACATTCACTTAATTTATTGTACAATTTAAATAATTGGGGGAATATCTAATTAGCTTGTAATCCCAAATCAGTACACGTGGTTTAACGTTTGCTTTGGAACCAAAGGCTATGTTGCTAATTGGAAAATATATGGGACTCGAAGAAGCTGTCAGAAAGAAAGTTGCTACATCTAGCACCATCAGTGACAATAGTAATGGATGCAGAAAAGTCACTGACTTCATTTACATATTTGTTTTATAACTAATCTATAACTAAGTGACTGGTCGTTTTCCGCTTGGCAGTTTTCCGCCTGGCAGTTTGCCGGACACCGCTTCCATATTCTGTATTGAGTTTATTTCTATGTGAAATCTTAGTTATTTCATTATATAGTTATTTTGATTGTAGAGACACTTTACTGAACTATATAATATTCTTTTCATGTATATTATGGATGCGTATGTATTCGTCAGTACGATTGGTTACACTGTACGCAATTTCTGATCGTCAGTATGTTTCTGCCCAATTAATAGTGGGGTCTAAACTACTTTTATTTGAGGTAATGTTCGGGAGAAATTACAGGCAACCCTTGCTTTAATTACCAAATCACGACTCAGTTTAATTACCAAATGGTAACTAAAGCGAAGAAGAGTAACAAAAGATATATATTTGTCACTCCTTGATTACACATCTCTTTTTATATGATCTCTATTATATCTATACTGAATGGAGTCTCTTGGCTTACAATTTCGGCCATCACCATCTTTAGGATTTTTTTTAACTCTACTGACAGTTTTATATAACAAGGCTATATTTAAGCTCTTCAATTATAAGGCTTTATATTTTTGTGTTAGGTAGACTGGTATTCTTCATTTTCTTCATTCATCCGTGTATTCAGTCACCAGTGCTTGTGACTTCTTTTGTCACATTCACGATACAGTGACTGCATCCATTATCTGTCCCGACGGTGATAGATAACTTTGTACTTGGAGCCACTTTCTTTCAAGAAATTTATTTCCGTTTGACGTTAATGATATGGCCCGTGGTTCTGAAATATACGTTAAACCCCCTACTTAATTAATTCTTTAAACATTAATTCCTTCAACTCACGAGTGAATAAATTTGACGCTCGCTACCAACATTAGACTTATCAGAATTATCAACTATGAGTTGATATAGTCGTGAAAGTTATTTGGACAATATTTTGAAATCATAGTTATGTACCATATTTTTTTAAAGGCCCCCTGCCAGGCGAAACAGATCTCTTTTTCAAATAATTAGAAACAATCATATTTATTTAGACAATGAGTATTAAAAAAAATACGCTTCTCTGCTCTACGACCATCTTCAATGGTAGTGGCCTCCAACCAACTGTGAGGTACCCAAAACAGGTCACAGGGAAATACCAACACTACGATCATCATAATTCTCCCTGACCGACGTCAGAATACTGAAAGCATTGCCCCTCTGAACTGCTCTTTTCAAATGATCTCTCACACATCGTCGGTAATGCGACGGCCGATTTCAGCAAGGAGTACGGCTGTTGTACCACCATAGCTACCTGCCGTTTCCACCGCTATGGGTTCGAATCAATATCGGATGCCCAGAGCCGCGTATTTGCGTATCCTCTCAGTCTCCTTGGCTGCGCTACCAGGTGACAAGCCGAATCCATCCAGTGAGTCGTCGCATAAGTGTCTACACATGTTGCATCCCATCAATGACATCTCCAACCAGTAAAAGGGAAGACAGAGATACCATCAACCCCCAGAATATTACCATATTTTAATCCGAGATTAAAAATGGAAAAGTAATCATTTGTACTGTTCCATATTTATATAAACTAAATGAAATATAATCATTGATAATTTCTGGTCCATAACCCTTACTTGCTCTGACTCTCTCTTCACATAATGCCTATTTAATATGAGAAATTTTCAAGAATACGACAGATGAAATTAATGGAGTTAACCTATTTTTTGAGTTAATATTAAGAAAGTGTTTTCTATATTATTAGTTTAAATTTTTGGTAAACAACTCTACATCATCGCTAGATCATTCGCTATTTTATTGTAAAGGCCAAACCGTTGCACTCTTCACGATATTATGAATTTTAATTGTTCTTTTATTAGAAATACCATATAATGAGAAATCCTCTCGCGAATATTAAAGTTTGTGTGACATACATAGATTTATGTTATTTCTAGTAAGTAATGATTAATTCGTAACAGTAGTATTGTGAAGAGTGCAGCAAACCTGCTATTAAATAAATATATCTTCTCACTAGAATTTTCATTTATTATTAAAATTTGAATTTCTTACTCGCAAATTATATTCTCACTCGCATTTTGAAGTTATACTCGCATTTTAAATTCTTACTCGCATTTTGAAGTTATACTCGCAAATCATATTCTCACTCGCATTTTGAAGTTATACTCGTATTTTGAAGTTATACTCGCATTTTAAATTCTCACTCGCATTTTGAAGTTATACTCGCAAATTATATTCTCACTCGCATTTTGAAGTTATACTCGCATTTTAAATTCTCACTCGCATTTTGAAGTTATACTCGCAAATCATATTCTCACTCGCATTTTGAAGTTATACTCGCATTTTAAATTCTCACTCGCATTTTGAAGTTATACTCGCAAATCATATTCTCACTCGCATTTTGAAGTTATACTCGCATTTTAAATTCTCACTCGCATTTTGAAGTTATACTCGCAAATCATATTCTCACTCGCATTTTGAAGTTATACTCGCAAATTGAATTTCCACTTTCATTTTGACAGGTATGCATCGCTTTAATTTATCACCAAATAATGCCAAGTCATAGTGCAAATGGTAATTACAACGATATATGATAATAGCATCTATAGAATTGTTACTCCTCAAATCTTATCGTTAAAAGAACACTTTTTGAGTGGTAAGCTATAAGCGTTGTGACTAAAGTTCGAAGAAGCGACTGAATTAATCTTCATTGGGTTAATGTAGCACTCAGAAGCAGATAAGAACTTTCAATTGCAAATCTATATTACAAATCCATATATCTGCAGTTTTTTCATGGAAATTTTATAAATTAAGTGAACTCATTTGTGTCCTGTCCTGCTGTCTGGACAAGTTCTCGTATATGATCAATTCCAGGATTCAATAACTTATGCTACTGTATCCTGGATCACTTCAACATGATACAGTAAAACTTTGAGTTATGAAGTTTTTTTTATGAAGCACCCGAGTAATGAAGTACCTGAATTATGAAATGCACCTCAGTTATGAAGTAGTTTTCTTTGTTTAAATCATAGAGAACTATAGTTCTTGAGGTATAACTATACCTTTTCCAAGTCAAGTTGGCAGAAGTGAATAATGAATTGGCAGAATTGAAAAATTAATTGGCACAAGTGAAAGTCATATTGCAGAAGTGAAATTAACAATGGAAGTATGACAAGCAATTACAAAATTAAGTGTTTTTTTTAATGAAAATTACAACTTCAATACAATAGTGGGTTATTGCAATCTTCTCCACTATAATAATATAGAGTGTTATAAGATAATACTCTATTATAGGATAATACCCAATTATAGGGTAATACCCAATTATAGGGTGATACCCAATATTTATTATAGGATCATATATATCTCAAATATAGGATACCACCTATAATTGTGTATTATCCTATAATGGAGTATTATATATGAAAATGTAAATCAGGAAGGCAAAGATTTACTATACAGATTAGGTTATCAATAAATCGGATATATTTTTGCATTGTTTGAGGTTTAAATGATTTGTATTTTTTGTTAATGATTTAAATTTAGGCATAAATGACTACTACCATGATATATATTAATTTTTGTACAATAATGAGTTGCTATATTTATTTCCCACAACATTAACCTAATATTTGTTTGATTACCTCAATTTTGTATAAAATATTAGTGCACATCCATATAAGAATAATTATACCATAGTTATCCCTCAATGATAAATATTCTCTATGATTTCAATCATAGAAAACTCTCACTGCACACGAATTATGAAGTGGTTCAGTGTTATGAAGAAACCATTACTTCATAACTCAGGAGTTTCACTGTAGTTTAATTTTGAAAAATATAAGAATAAACAATATTGTATTATTATGTGCATTCCTATTAAGTAAATGAAAATATTCCGGTAAAAAATATGACTTCATCATAGAAAAATGTATAATAAAAATAATAATAACAAATGAAGATTATCAAGTCACCAATGTATTCGTCATCATAGGGTCTCTGTGGAAAATTTCTAAATTTGAAATTAGCAATTCAGATATTCCTATGTAAGAAACTGAAGGTTGATGATAAAATGGAGATTATTCAACATATTTAACAAGGCTTATGGTATTCAAAGGCGACGTCATTATCCTCATACAAGTAAAATTATACATTAGAAACAGAATGAATTTACTATAAATGAATGACATATGGATTCTTCAGTGTTTCACCATTTGTCCATTTCATCCGATTCTTTTCGTATCACACATATAGTGGGCGATGTTTCAATGGACATTTTAACCCGAATTCATCTTCTGGATGAGAAGAACGTTATTTTATGGAACTCTAGCGATAGCTCTATTATAAATTTTATACGTTGTTTATTTGCTTTGGAATGCTTCGTGAAAAGCTATAAAAAAACTAGTTTATTTATGATCATAATGGTTCAATACTACTTGATCGCTGAATAATTATTTAGCAATCTATGGAATGTTCTATATTTAGTACTATGTAATAGGAGACAGTTGATGTTGGCCGATGACAGTTTGGTATTAGAGTGCAGATGGTTAATTGTGCGGTGTGATTTTTATTGTTCGCATGAATATACACAGATAATTAGGATGTGAAGTTCAGCTTACTGGTGTGAATGCTGTTCATTGTTTCACTTTGTAATGTAATTACTGATTATCTAATTGAAGTTATTTCTTAGTGTGTATTATTTGCTCGTTGGTGCATAACGTCTAAGTTTTTATGGTTGGACAATTGAATGAATAAAAAATATACATTCTGTTTAGATTTTAATTAGATTTGAAGGTCCTAGATGGAAAGCCTAATAGCGCCTAAAATTTCTTTTAGTCATTTTGTATTATTCAAATAAATTTTGTAAAGAGAATTTATTTCCCAAATTGTTGCTCTAATTGTAAAGTATTGTTTGTTTAGTTTTGTTCAATTACATCTCTTTACTCATATAGCTATATTATTAACACCTATTAGTCTTAAAGCATTACCTACTGATTTTTATGAATAATAATGTCGTATGTTGAATGAGTACGCGGAAAACTGCCAGGCGGAAAACTGCCAGTCACTTAATGGCAATTTAATGACTTTAGTTGATAATAACATTTGAATATATAAAGGGGACATTCATTTTTACATTAATAACTATATAGATATTGGATTACTCAATATTCACAGGGAGATAATATTTCAACAAAGCTACTTTATTGAACACACAGTTAACATAAATTCTGTACTCATAAGGAAGTTATAATTACCATTTTTAACATATTCACTGAATCAGGTACATTTTAAAAAGATTGGTAAGTTACGTATATAGTCCTTTGTTTTTAATTTCCTATTAAATATAGCCTTTGGTTCAGATACAAACGTTAAACCCCGTGCACTGATTTGTGATTACTAGCTAATTAGATATTCTCACAATAATATAATTTCAAATTATATAATAAATTAAGTGAATGTTTAATCAACTTACGTATGTTCAATATTTATTACTTTTACATTTTATTCAATGTCATTAACACCTTCATTTCTACAGTTTTCATTTATTTGTAAAAAGTATTATTAATTAATATGCAATACAATTCGATCGAGTGGAATTTTCAGATAATTAGGTAGGTAATTCTAGTTTAATAATCATAGATGTTGGGTTGCAAATTCTAAATATTTCACAAACATCGATTGAAGTTGTTTTATGAGTATAAGCAAATATTAAGCTTGAATACTTGTTCGATTCTCAAATTATAAACACAAAAAGAACTAATTAGACACTAAACCCGTTATGAACTGGTTGTGTAAACAAAGAATTTTTAATCTGTCCCTAATATATTATTTCTTTGTTTCTTTTCTTACTATTTTCTAAGAGAGGTTATAGTTTCAAATTTATGTATCGAATTTGATTTAGTTTTGTTATATTTGTTTAATAAAGTATTTAAAAAAATCTAATAAACTTGTCTACTATTTACTATTATTTTTGTCCCTTTTAACTCCTGAACGAATGGCAAACGGCTTTTTTTATAAACTCAAATGTTATTATTGACTAAAGTCATTAAATTGCCAGTAATTAGTGACTGGCAGTTTTCGCCTGGCAATTTTCTACCTGGCAGTTTTCCGCTTCGGCAGTTTTCCGCCTGGCAGTTTTCCGCATGGCAGTTTTCCGGACACCGTTGAATGCATAAAAAAAACCTGTCCAATAATGCTATGAATTTTGAGCCATTTATTTTGAAAATTCTAGCTTTACTTTGAACCCTCCTGTTTATTTCAAAATCAGCATATTTTCCTTTTGTTTGTTTCTACACATTGCCCTTAACATCGGTTCGAAAATAAATATAAAAGAATAAATCAATTAAACTTTAAATCGATAATAGTTAAAAAGTTTAAATAGAAGAAGATAATTATAGTAGTGTTCCATGTGTTCAAGTTATATATGATAGTATTTTAGTAACTTATCACTAATACTATAAAAACTAATTGTTCCGTATTGGCTTACTTGAACTATTCCCATAGTAACACAATGCATTTTAACCGATAGATATTTTTTTCTGTTCGACATTCGATCCACAACTGTGTTATTGTATTGCTTTGTTTTATTATTTTTTATGTTGTGAATTTATGATTTACAATAATAGTTTGTCACGGCAATCCTACTGAGACCTCAAGAGTAAGGAGAACTATGTAATAACTCTAAATCCTTGTTTTATTTGTCACGATTAGAAGTTACATTGCACGCAGTGCCTGGGAATAAAAGAGAAAAACCAAGAACTAGAACTATCCTGAAAAGTTAAAGGTCTATAAAAATGCATCTATAACAATCTATTTAAAATACACCTAAATCTATCACTAAATTTACTGGCTATAATCAATCACAACCTTAAGAAGGAAGTAATAGATGTAAAAAAGAAATAAAACATTCCATTACATAATATCCCATTTTATTCTGTATCTGATAATCCTGTACACATTTCGTCTTTTATGCGTTTTATCCGTAGTCATTTTATCTGTTCACCATAGGACAATTGTATTCTAATATTAGGTTGTTGCAATTTGAATAAATCAATCTATAGCTGGTAAATTCATTCTAACACATGTAAGCTGTTCAGTGTTTTCTGATATTCTGTTTTATGGGATATTCAGTTCGAGCTGTTAGAATTTTCTTAGATTATATTAATTTCGGGGACTTTGTAAGAATTAAATAAGGTATAAATAAAATATTTTTAGATAAAGAAAACGAATATGACTGGAATAAAATGGGCAACGAAGTTAAAATTGTTTGAGGATTAAATAACCGGGATCCACCGGCAATGATAAATTAACCTGAAACGAATTAAAGGCTAATTTCACTCTTCAATAGTAATTCTGACGCACATATGCAGGTGACTAATTCAAATCTACCTGTATGATGGGGGACATAGAGGGATTGTACTGTTTTTGTGCGTATTTGCACATTTTCTTTGAACCAAGATCGTAGAAGATGATCACGGCACCAGTCTTGACTGACATTCGCTGTGTGTGATATCGCGCCATCTTGTTGAAAGGTCCACGGAGTGTCTTCAATGAAGTGATTCTTAGCAGATGCTAACATTGGCTTCAGAATGTTTTCAACATAATATATAGCGTTAATTTTGACGCTCTGTTCAATAAAAATTAGAAGAGACTTCCAGGTTTTGGAAACGGAAGCCCAGACCATTACTGAAGCTGGTTTCATGGTTCTGTATGCAGTTTTTAGATCGTATAGAATGTTCTTAGCATTTCTACCAATTATTTTGTCATTCCGCCGGTTATGAGCCATCTCAACTGTAAATTTTTTTCATCAGACCAAACATTCTAACCAGCTGTGCCAGACTTCAATTCTCTCAAAAGAACTCCAATCTTTTTTGCTTTACAGCCTTTTGAAGAATAAAGGATTCTTACTTGACAACTCGTCTCATGGTTCTGGGACTTATATCAGCTGTTTTGGCCAGCAAACGCATGGATCTTCTTTGGTTGCTCCTAATTTACTCTCTAATGCATTTTATCATTAGTTTAGACCGTAGTGAGCGGGGTCTACCACTTCTTGGACGATCTGACAAGTCTCCTCTTTCCTTATATCACTGCACTGACTTCCAAACTGTCGACCTTGCAATTGAAAGAGTCTTTACACTAACGGAATCGGACTTCCCGGTACGGTGTAGGGCAAGTACGGCTTCTCTTTTGTTCGACATCTTTAAACGGATTAAAGTTTATTGCAAAAACGCATTGCCATTTGATGATGTACTGTTTCGACTATTATTTAAACCCAATCATCTACGTACATAGGAACTTTTTCTAAAAATATTTTAATGTTTGAAAATTGTCTTTTGTGTTAAACTACAGTCAAAACTGAGAAAAGTAGGTATTTCAATGTTAAATTCAACGCATTTTTTGCTGTTGTTCTATGTATTCGCGTCGGTAAGTTCAGATGGCGTTCCATTAATTACTAAAAACAGAAATTTGCGAGAGTGTTACATCTGTATATGATAATATGTGTATATAGTGTAATTCTTCCTGATACAGACAGATACCTAATCATTAAAAAGCATATAATCAAGCGAGGAATGGTATAACTAATGTTATTTAATAAAGCACTGTTTTCTTTAAAAACATTCAGTCGCTATATTTTATAAAGATATAAGAATGATAAATTTCTTACTCTCATTTTGAATTCATACTCGCAATTTGAATTTCTTACTCGCATTTTAGAAATTCCCACTCGCATTTTGAATTTCCCACTCGCATTTCAAATTACTCACTCGCAATATCTCTTTTTGACTGTCACTCGCAGTTTTATACTCTCACTCGCCGTTTTACACTCGCACTCGCAGTTTTACACTCGCACTCGCATTTTTTGACTCAATACTCGCTACTCGCAGTTCGGTGCACCTCTAAAAAATTCCATTCTCTATGAGTTCAAATTAAAGAAAATATTTTGAGGCCACGACTCAGAATAAAGATGAAAGCTCTGTGATGAAAGTTCAAAGTAATGAATGAATTAATTAATTAAAATTTGACCATTTGACCTATATTTTTATCCAACTGTAACAGACGAAAGAAAATATGAGACCCATAACAGCTTTTCTATAACTTTTTACACCCATCGAATACACATCGTTTTTATATCTAGATTCTAGATTTATGCATCGTTTTCATATATAATATATATTTCGTTACTAATTTTTGATATATTAAATTATATATCGATTAGACATCTAAAATAGAAGGAGATTTATGATGTCGATTTCAGGGTTTTTTCATGTATCGATTAAAATTAATTAATAAATTTAGACACCCGCTGTCCTAGCTTTGAATTTTACATAAGATATCGAATCGACAGGCCGTTGTTTACAGGGGCTATACAGAACACGTGAAAACAATAGTTATACTTCTAACAATGTAGTAGATGGCTAATAACTGTCATACAAATACATTTTACAGATCGAAGTCAGGAAAAATTAAAACAAATACCTATTCAAACTCAAACCATTATTATTTTACTTATGCTGTTTTAACAAAATAATAATATTTCTATTTGAAATTGAATAGAAAGAAAATATCCAATGTGAATATTTATTTCGAACGAAAAAATTACTTTTCATACTAAATATATGAATTAACTAGCGTCCAAGCTTATTTTTAGGAATGAAATAAATAAAGAGTTAAATTAATAATTGAAGGGATAACAAGCCTATTTATACTGAACTGCCAGAAACGGCTACAATTCCAAAGATATACTTAATTGAGGATATTAAATTGGCTATTTGGTTTGATTAAAGGTCCTCTCCAGGCTCCGGGAAAAAAATGAGTTTATTACATAATATTATAGAACTAAGGTCTACGATCATTATTCCGCAAACCGCATACAATTCGGTTCTGTATATATTTTATTATATGCTGTTAAAGTTTTTTAATACTCTGCGAGCACCAATTGAGCGAATCACTAATCTGACGCTGAGAAAGAAGATTGTACACTCTTTGTTTTGATTGTAATTTTAGATTTTTAAACAAACCATGCGTTTTTGGCCTTCGTTTAAGATATTAATCGTTTCCTAAATTATATAAACGTTTCTTTAATTATTTTATCCAATTTTATACCTTTACACGAATATTAAATAGATTTATTAAACCTAATACCTAGTTGACAATCAAAACAAATGGTGTTCATTCTTCTTCTTCTGACTGAAAATTAGAAAGTCGGAAGTAAAATAGGTTTGTAGAGTTTTGATTATAAAAATCTTTAAAAGCTTATAAAATTAAAAATATGCTATCAAATTTTATGAGGTTTGCAGTAAAATGATAAGAAACATTAGCCTTGTTGATTTAAGCAATAAAAAAATTTACTTGGAGGGGACCTTTAAAATTGAGAGAGATCGTTTGCACCTAACCTCTCTGATTGTCTGTCGACAACTGCCAAATAGAACCTGTAGTCAAGTATAATAAATATATTGGTTTATCAAAAAATCACTGGATTGGTTAACCAATGTTTTCCATCATTGTGCCAGTGTTGTTTGGCAACCGTTGGCCCAATCTCTTTTTCATTGCATTGGCCCAGTGTGTAAAAGCCTTGGCGTGCCAAAGCCCGATCGTGCCTTTACTTTATCAGGGATAGTTATGTTATCAGGGATAGGTTTTGTAGAGTTTTGATTATAAAAATCATTAAATGCATATAACAATAAATATATGCTATCAAATTTCATGGGGTTTGCAGCAAAATGATGAAAAATATTAGCCTCATTAATTGATTCAAACAATAAAAAAAAATGCTTGAAATCACTGCTGGAGCAATGGTTATCATTTTCATCTGATTATTTTTGCTGAAACTTGTACAAACAATTCTTTTATAAGAAAATGAGAAGTAATTTAGTAAGTGTCGATTATTTGTAACAGATTTGTGTATCTTAATTGAAGATTTAGAGCTCTTGATTAAATTGATATAGAAAAATAGTAAGATATGAATGACATGTGTAAGTTGTTTGTAATGGCATTTATTTAGAAATATAATAATCCCGTAGCCGAGCAGCGAAAATTTTTCTCCAAAGCTCTAGCCAATTTTGGCCAAGGGGGCATACCTTCATAGCAGGCTAGCACTCTCATTATTTTATTTTATTTGTATGTTTCTCTATTATTTATTAATAGTTACTATTTTGTATGTTGGGGGTAAATTTGTGCTCTAGGTGCGCCTCCAAATTTTCATTATTTTGACACTTTTCCTGCAACAGCTTTAACTGTCAAGTCTGTCATAAGTTCTTAACTTCTTACTTCAGTTCAATTCAACAGTATGACAGTATCTAAAAGCTGAGCTCACCACAGTACGTACGGCGCACCATAGTACGCTCTATCAAATTTCAATGATCTTAACATAAATGGCTCAGGGCTGTCACTGTCCAGTCTGTAACCAGTCTGTAGAATATGGAACATTTTTCCCAGACTCTCTGCGGGAGCTTTTGATTGAATTTTAGAAATTTGAGATCTCTGCGGGAGATCTTTAATTAATTCCTATGTTACCATTAATTTAGCTGCGGGAGATTTTGAATTAATTCCTATGTTACCTGTTACCCAGACTGGAAAACATAAATTCTAACAGAGTTACTCCTAACTTCATGCATTCCCATCAGTGATGTTTATCATCACAACAAGCCCAATTATGAAGCTCAAATGACTTTTTTTAAAAAGTTTTCACTGCGGAGTTGAAATTTATAAAATAATTCACTGATTTCTTCATTTTTTAGGGTTAAAATGAGTAATTTTTTTTCATTCTAAATTCCTAACAGAGTTACTAGTCAATCTGAAATGAGTTATTATTCCACTCTGGCCTGTTACCATTAATTTAGCTGTGGGCCATGTTTCAAAGTGTGACAGGAAAGTCGCCAGTTTAGTGAGAAAATGGATCCAGGTCGCCACATTTAAGATACTATAATAGAGAAATTTTACTTCCTATTAAGATTTACACTTGGAAACATCATCATGCTTTAAGTCTGATGCTTGTGCATCTTTTTACCTATTTTGGGAGTGATTTACTTGTAATTTACAGGTTTTAAAACTTATTTTACTCCTCAAAAGTCGCCAATATACTGGCGACTTTGTCCATACTTTAAAACATGGGCTGTGGGAGTTTCTGAATGTGCTACTGAGAGTCAGACTCTGTATTTCGATTTCGTGGTAAATTACTTTGCCAGAATATTATATTCAAAGGTGAAACATGTCGGTGGAATTTACCACGAAATACAGACTGGCTGACTTGAGTGACATCAGACATGTCAGTGCAATTTTTTCCATTGGAAAATAATATTCTGGCAAAGTTGGTGGATTTTTAGTTATTTATTCCTATGTTACCATCAATTTTAGGTGGATAAATAAATCATCATAAATTCACTGAATTGGGAAAATCAAAATGTTTTGGTGGATCAGCCAAATAACTGGAAATTTATGGTCAGTGGGATTTTTTGCACCAAATGGCAAATACACACTGGAATTTATTCATTATTATAAAATTATCCAAGTAAAATTGTATGTCTCATAAACTCCCCATTTGTCTCTCCAGCTCTCTCCAAAATTCAACAAATTCTCTCCAAAATGATCAAATTATCAATAATTCTCTCCAAAATAACATTGTAGCATAGGAGAAAAATAGAAAAAACTCGCCATTTGCAATTGAAGGGCTCAAAATAACTGTCACAAACTCTCCATTAAAATGGAGAGTTTGGACATGCTTTATTACTTGGAAAATTATGGGTACGTATACGGTATAAACACCGAAAGGGACCAAAACGGAGTCTAATATGTATGTTAAAGAACTGTTTGCATCATTTTAAATGCTCAATGAGGTTATATATTGCCAAAGAACACTTGGTTGAACACCGGAACCGACCAAAATAAACCAAAACGTACCGGAACGGACCGAAACGGAGTCAAATATGGATGCTAGAATACTGATTGCATCATTTTGAATGCTCATGGAGGTTATTAAAGAATGAATAGTTGCATTAACATATAAAGAGCTTAATAAAGAAAAACGTACTTATTACATGAGTAAAAACGTACTTATTACATAAGTACAAACGTACTTATTACACAAATACAAACTTACTTATTACACAAGTACAAACATACTTATTACATAAGTACAAACGTACTTATTACATAAGTACAAACTTACTTATTGCATAAGTACAAACTTACATAAGAATAGACAGATAAGAATTAACGGATAGCAATAGACAGATAAAGAATTAACGGATACTCATGAAAAAGTTTTAAACTGGCTCCTTTAAGTTTAACCTATATTAAGTGTCAAAATATTGAAAATCGTTAGGGGATCTAAAGCACAAATTTACCAAATTATTTTAATTTATTTACTGTGGGCGCGGGCTGTAACGCTGTTATGTAGGGCACGGGGTCCAGATTGTATTTGGTGGTAAACCGGACTGTATTTCGTGGTAAATTCCACCAACTTGTCGATAGAATTTTTCCCTTTGAAAATAATATTCTGGCAAAGTTCTGGCTATTTATTCCTATGTTACCATTAATTTTCGGAGGAGGAGTTTAAAAGGAGTTTTGGAGGAGTTATATCCAGTGATGGCCAAGAAATGTTTTCAAAGCGTAATTTGGTCAGCCTGAAAATACTGCTTTTAATCGTGTCATTGTCTCACGTGCAGTCCAGTCTGCAGAATATGGAACATTTATAAAAAAAATTTGTGCAAACAATCCTTAATTTACTCTTATGTTTACATGTATTTTACTGAGAACAGAAACCAAAATAGAGGATTTCTCTTGGAGAACAGTTTACCAATTCCTTCAGTCTGGCGTGCAGTATGCGCTGTGGCTCCATCTTGCTTGAACCAGATATCTTGTAGGCCTTCCTCGTGCAGCTTTGGTAACAGAAATTCCTATATTTTTTCTGATCTTAATTGAGTATTACAATTTCTCGTGTAGTTTGAGTAGTATTCTGTAACATTAAGATTCATACGTTGATTAACTTCTTTTGTGCGAGATGACTTCAGTCTTTCAGTTCAATCTTTGTCAGCACTCAGCACATGCATTTTCTACCAAGGCAGGAATGCAGATCTTATAATTATTGTCTCTCGTTAAATTTACTGTCTCTCGTTAAAGGAGAGTTTATTAGTCTAGAGAAAAAAAACAAAAAGAGGCATGGACAGTGGTAGACAAGCTGAAATAATAAATGAACAAATAATGAGTAACTTAAAGTAAACCACATGCATCCAAAAGATGAGAGCAAGACTCTCAAATTAAATGAAAATAAACAATGAACAATAAATCATGAAATTAACTAAATCATAGAGTGAAATTATAATTCAAATCATAACTAAGCAAAGAAAATGATAAATTTAATGAACAAAAAAATAACAAACACATAATGAAATTCACCAAAAATCAATGAAGTGAATATTTAATGAAGATGACAGATTGGGAAGGTCAGGCACTTGATAATTAATATCTTATTTATACTTATTAATAACTTAATATTATATTAATAATACTTAATAACTAGTTCAATTTAGTTACCTGATGAAAAGAAAAGAGATATAGGGTAAGAATCGCATCACCGACCATATAACACACCTTCTCCTAATTTCCAATTTATTTGACAACAAGTACTCTCACTACAATGATAGATGTACTCGAATGTTACCATTGATTTGTACTTAGTTTATTTGCAAACAGGAAGTTTCTAGCTATATTGGTTTTTGAACTAAACATCATTTTTTGAGATCATGTATTTTTTTAAGTATATCGATTTATCGACCATAAAATCAATTAATCGACCAGGCTGTTATGTGAAATGTACGCACAAAAAGTGAATAATACTTGAATTAATATCTACTAAAACATTCATTTTAACTACTCATAATGGTTGCTATTTAGAAATGCAACGCATTAGGCAAAAATAAGCTGTTTAAAAATGGTAAATTAGACATTTTGAATGAAAGATATGATGAAAATAATTTTCCTACTTTCATAATTATTTTTCTAAATCTAGAAATTCAGGTTTCGTTGATTCCTTAATTGTATTGCACTATTGCTATTTATAAATTAATGAATTCAAAAGAATAAATATGTCATTTTTTAACCTCGCAAATTTGAGGAAGGTCTTATTTTAATCGGCATTTATTTATTTATCATCTTGTTATTCGCATAACTGAAAAAGTATTCAACTAAATTGCCTGAAATTTGGTGAAACAATTGGTCAATGTCCAGTGACTTTCTGGTAAGAATTTTGGAGCGACAAGGTCAAGGTCATGGTCATTTATAACTCAAAAAGTATTGAACCATATTGCATGAAACTTAGTGGGACGATTGGTCAATATCCTTGAACCATTTTGTCAGATTTTGGCAGTGATCTGGTCAAAGGTCAAGGTCATTTATAACTCAAAAAGTATTCATTCCAATTGTCTGAAATTTGATGAGACGAATGGTCAATGTCCAGAAACCATCTGGTAGAAATTTGGGAGCAATCTGGACAAAGATCAAGGTCAAGGTCATTTATAACTCAAAAAATATTCAACCATGTAATATGAAACTTGGTGGGACAATTGGTCATTATCCAGTTACTAGTTTAATAGTTTTTGGGAGGGAACGGGTCAAAGTAGCGGCGAAGGTATGCGCTCTACCGAGTGCATGTAATCTAGTTTTAAATATATTGGCTCCATGCAATTTTGTTCCAGATTTTTATGACCTTCAAAGGTTCTCTCAAGGTTCCGGAAAAAATATGAGTTTATTGCATATTATAGAACTAAGGTCTAGTCATCTAGGATTATTTATCTGTGAAACCGCATAAAATTCAGTTCAGTATAAGACAATTCACATGCTTTTAGAGTTGTTAATACTCTGTGTGCAACATTTGTACGAAACACTATAAATAAAATGCTGTAGAAATAGATTGTACACTACATTCTTTCTTTTGATTTTCAATTTGAATTCTATTAACAAAAATTGCATGTTCAGTTCTAGTTTAAGCTGTAAGTTACTTCGTCAAGTTTATAAACCTTTCTATAGTTTATCATATTTCATACCTTAATACTCGAAGATTTGTGTTGGATTGAGTTTACCTTTCTAGTTGAAATTCAAAACATATAGTGTACATTCTTATACTTTAGAAGTTTGGATTGATATTCCAAAGCTGTCTGGTGAATGGAAGAAAAGAGAGGTGGCATCACTTGGGCCTCGAAATGTTGTAATTTGGATTATGCATTGTCTTTTTCATTTTTTTTACCTTGTTTATAATTTTGTTAACGCTATTTGGAATTTTAGAGGATAGCGCTAGGGTTATGCTCTTCAACTACGAGGTCTTAGATTTTGTGTTAGGTAGACTCGTAGACTTCATTTACTATCAATTCTTCATTTTTCTCTTCTATCCGTGAGTACAGCCATTGTTGCTTGTGTCCCTTTTCGTCACATTCCTTAATAAGTGACTTCATTCATGGAGTAGCTTTTGTGCATCCATGAGCATTGTCACCGTTGAAGTTAGATGACGTACTTAGCTCATGAAGCAACTTTCTTTTCTGACTGCTTCTTCCAGTCCCTTGTATTTAATTTCCTTTTTATGTCAGCGATATGGCCTTCGGTTCCGAAGCAGAGGTTAAATTCCTACAGAAATTAAAGTCAAAAGAAATATTACTAAAATAAGTTTCAGTATTAGTCCCCATTAAATATATTAATGATGCAGAAGGTGTTAAGATGAGGTACATCAAATTTTAATATACTAAATGGTATCAACAAAATAATTCTAATGGTGAAAATGTAATATTTATAATTTCTATCTACCTTGAAATTAACAAGATATGGTTGAAGTAAGGGTAAAATATTTACTCTGAATTATCAATATGATAATGAAACTTGAGACACTCAGTTTTCTAATTTCTATTATTCTGTGATATAACAAAAAACTATTAAACAAGTACGAATTGTCACACAATTTTTTTTATAGGAGGCACAGTTAACATTCAAACTTACAAAGTCATGAGAATTGAGGAAACGCATCAAATTATCACTGAAACTATTGTAAACCTAAAAGTACTGATTACTCGCTACTTGTATATAGATTTAATTTTATATAATCAATAAAATATAATATACGTTCCAATTCCTTAAGTACATGTCAAAAGAAAAATATTGTACACAATTTTCTTTGCCTTCTGGTCTTATGGTACAATTTTTCATATTTTCTTACAAGATGTAATACACATATTTATCATATTTTGAACGATTAAAAATGGAAGATCTACACTATTGATTGATCACGCTGTGCCATCTATGGATCTATCATTAGAACAACCATCGATCGATGATCAGTTCGGCTGATGGCGCATAACAAAAGCACTTGAATGACGAGCTCCGAACATATACAATTATACATGCGACTTTCTTTAAAATTCTAATCGAAAATAAAATAAAAGCGTACAATATTTTTTATATAGTATCATATTAGTACTTCGTACTTTAATACAAAAATATTAAAAACTTTTAAATCATATAAAAAGTTTATATGTACAATATAAAATGTTATGCGATTATCAGAGTAATATTTTCAGTATTAAGAAACAAACTCACATTTCTCGGAGACTGGAGATGAACTTTAAGTAGGATATGATTAATAGATTATGTTATTAGTTTCTATATTTATACTTTACCTCATATATAAGAAAAAGTTTCAACACACTAATATTAATAGAAATTTGTATCAACTTCCATATCAATAAAAACATCAACTTGTGATGTTTTAGGAATTCCATAATTAATATCTCACAATGTGTGTTTTATTAATTATTCTGATATTTCTTCTAACAAAACATTTTTAGTGTTTGTGATTTATTATTTCATTTTTGACATTATTATTATGATTAATCTATATGTATAATTATTGTAAATACACTTTTTTGTATTGGTCGACAAAGCGAATTAGCTTGGTCGACATTATGACTCTCGATCACAAATTTCCGACCAGTTGGTCGATGATTCGATTTGCATAGATAGAGTAATGATTTACTGACCATTGAAAAAAATATGTTGCTAACATTTTCTTCACCTAATAAAGAAACCTACTTCTAGTAGCACTCATTTCATTGTTAACTAATATTAACAATCAGAATTGCGGTCGGCAAACGATAACGGAGTAACATTGGCTTCGACTAATTTACTCAATAAGCAGTCAATGGGTTCATTTTTTCACGTTTCATCAAATGATAAACGTAATTCTATATTTTTAAAGTTCTGATGATGCGTTCACCTTGCTGAATAGATCAAAATGTTTGTAAATAACCAGCAAATAAGATTACAATTCACTTCATCACTAATTCTGAGTAAATAATTATTATTTTAAAGTTAAACACAATTTGGTCGACATATCGGTTCGGTCGGCGATTCAATTCTTACTCTAAACAAATATGGCACAAAAATAAAATATATGAATATAATTGAATAATGAATATTAAAGAACAAATAAATGAGGATAGCTTGTGCTGTGAAAAAGGTAGGTAAATGAAAAATATAAAGTTAATTTGAAAGGGAAGGAGGTATTATGTCACACGGCAACAATATCAGTCTGAAAAGAAGGTCTCCACAGACCCAGGATTTGAAATTGGGATTTGGGTGCAGCAAATAACATGGGAACATAGGAATTAATTAAAACTTGGGTGCAGGATTAATCCACAGAAATTGCTGCACTTTTCAGACTGGCAACAATAGATAATTAGATATTTTACAGTTTGCGTAAAGACACGTAATATATTGCTTATAGACGCCCGACTTCTACAGTATTCATTTACACACAGAAATGTCTAATAATTATTTTATCAATAATTGTACTGGCATTATTATCGTAGAGTCTACCCATACAGTAATACACAAGCAATTTGGTTTGCATGGCTAACTATCATATCTATGCTACTGCGATTTGCGGTAAAATGCGTAAGGATGTCCGCTTTGACGCTAACCATTAATTTAGCTGCGGGAAATTCTGAATCTGCTACTGAGAGTCGGAGAGTAACTGTCTCTCAAATTAAAATCTCTGCGGGACAAGAGACACATTATGCAGAATAGCAAAAGGGCCAAAAATCTCAAAATACTCATCAATAATTACATGGAAACATAGGAATTATATAGAAAATTGTAGCCAGATAATTCAGGACATTAATTTTGAGGTCTCAATAGTTGCCAGATAAACTTCACAGCTTCATGCATATTTTGCACAATGCGGCGCTTCACTGAATGTTCTATCAGATAGGTAATTTGAATGAAGATTTATGATATATGGAGTGAATTTTGATAATTGTTGTATCAAATTTATGACTGACTAAGGTAACTAAAGTATTTCAATTACTGTGCATAATTTCAATTCCGAAGTAAAATAAATAAAATTATTTTTACATTAATAACTCTGCAGAACTTATAAAATATTGAACAACGCAGTGATGAGTACTCAGGAGTCACTTTGTTAAAATTGGACTTTTCCAGCCTGGACAGAAAGCTGATAAGTAGGATATGAGCCTGAGGTTGAGAATGGACATGGTCCCATAGACACTGAGGGGAGGAGACTAGACTGTTTATGGAGAAGTGGAGTGTTGAGCTTTGGGGAGAGTAATCTTGATGAGGTGTGGAGTTTTCTGGGTGTGACAAAGGTGATGATGAGTAGGTTGGCCATTTCCACTGGACTAAAATAATGGACACTACAAATAAACAACTCAACAATATGACACCCCCCCCCCCCTTCCCCCTTCAACATGTACTTGCACTAGGTATTTGTCATGTTATCTACTTGTTAATTATTATATACATTTTCCAATTATTTTCTTACTCTTTCAATGATAATAATATTAGGTTAAGTAATTTGGATAATCATGTTTAGCCAATTTTTGTTAGTAGGATTAAACTCTCCATTTGTCTCCAAATTTCTCTCCAAAATATCATTGTAGCATAGGAGAAAAATAGATATTTCTGGCCATTTGCAATTGCAGGGCTCAAAATAACTGTCACAAACTCGCCATTAAAATGGTGAGTTTGGAAATGCTTTATTACCTGGGGGCTTTAACATGCTTTATTACCCTTAGAGAGGTTCTAGGCAGGGTTTTGGTGGTGGATAAGGGGGGGTTTGGAAGGAGAGATGGGGATGGGGAAAGCAAGAAGAGGGAGGAGAGAAGGAATGGGAGAATGTAGAAGGCGAGAAGATAGAGGAATGGACAGTGAGGTTGTGGGAAATGAGTAGATGGAGTTGGATGAAACCATCAGGAGGAAGAAAATGTTTAAATTATGATGGTACTGATCCTGAGGCTAAATTCTGATGTTTTATCCTGATCCTGGTGATTCTGTCATCTTAACGGTTTCTTATATCAAATTATCAAGAGTGGTATCGGTAATCAAAAGCTCTGTTTTACAACTACTAGATTTACGGGACAATATTTATTAACTGCTTCTTCAATTAACTAGGTATTTACCTAGTTAAGTTAATTTAGTTGATGATGTCTCTCCGAAGTCTTGCTCGTTTTGTAGCCTCCTCTGCATCCAAAACAGGTGAGAGTTATAATACCTTTTTAACTTCTGTTTATGAATTGGTCTCTACTTTAATAATAATATTTCATTAGTTAGTCTCTTTAATTTAATGCTCTGAAACTGTTCGATTTACATTAACGGTCCAAATTTTTTTATTTACTTTCACGGTTCAATTTTTTTTTTGTTTACTTCCATGGTCCGATTTTTTCTGATCAACTCTTGCTGTCTGAACTTTTTTTGATAAATATTTTTGTGAATTACTTATATTATAGGAAATAGCTATATGATAATTTTGAGGAGTGTTGTCTCAAAGAATATCCTTTCCATTGAAGAATGTTCCTTCTTGAATGTTAAAGAATAATGAATTTGATATCTAGAGCTCCTTATATGGTTCAACGGGTATCAGTGGTATCATATTTACAAGCCTAATTGTTTTAAAAAATTTATTTTGATTCATGATTTTAAATTTTGGTTTTCATTACATAATTAAAAAAATTGATGTTTACTTTTACAGTCCGAACTGTAATTTTTATTTACTTTTACGGTCCAAACTTTTCTGATTTACCTTTACAGTCCAAACTTTTTTAGATTTACTTTTACGGTCTGAACTATTTTTATTTACTTTTACAGTCCAAACTTTTCTGATTGATCTTTACGGTCTAAACTTTTTTCTGATTTACATTTACAGTCCAAACTTTTTTAAATTTACTTTTACACGGTCCAAACTTTTTTCCCGTACCGTAAAAGTAAAGAAATCGGTTAGTTCTACCTTAACCAATCACTCGTAGTCTCATGACTGACACAGTCCAAGCTTGATGTTTCAAAATTAATTAATTAAATTATTTAAGCTAAATCATCAGATTTTACCTATAGCTACCTTGGGAGTTTTAAAAAACCTAGTTTATATGATCTTGTTGTGGAAACCATTTTATGTATGTATAGATGGTTGTATGTTTTAGTCCTATGTTTGTAGTTTGTTCCTTGTTAGTTTTATATTAACTGTTTTATTTTTTAAATTTCAGTGTTGCAGAAAAGTCTGGCCTCAAGTTATTGTGTGCCCCAATCTGTAAGGTTTTGCTCTACCACTAAAGAGCCAGAGGCTGTGCCTGGTGACTTACAAAGTAAGTAGAAGATTATGTGCTAATTCAATAGAATATTTCATTTTTTAATTGGTGAATGGGAGAGAACTATGTATATTTATGGGTGCTAGGAATACTGCCACTGTGGGAATACTACCACTGTGGGAATACTGCCACTGTGGGAATACTGCCACTGTGGGAATACTGCCACTGTGGGAATACTGCCACTGTGGGAATACTACCACTGTGGGAATACTGCCACTGTGGGAATACTGCCACTGTGGGAATACTGCCACTGTGGGAATACTGCCACTGTGGGAATACTGCCACTGTGGGAATACTGCCACTGTGGGAATACTGCCACTGTGGGAATACTGCCACTGTGGGAAAATTGCCACTGTGGGAATACTGCCACTGTGGGAATACTGCCACTGTGGGAAAACAGCCTCTGTGTTGTAAAATTGCCACTGTATAATACAGTAGCTAACATTCAAACTAAAAAAAATATATGAGTCAATTAAAAAGCTAAGTGAGCTTGGTATTAGTCTTAGTAGATGGGATGAATTTGCAAGTTTGCCAATAGAATGTAAAGTTAGATATGATATTCATTAATTAAGATTTTGAAACATAGAATTTCGGGATTAAATATCCCTACCTAATTAGTAATAATTAGTGAATGAATGGAGAGAAGTTTTTAGCAGAACATTGCTGGAATAAATATGATTGATAGAGGATTTAATATGGAGGCTTGAAATAATTACAAGGAGTAGAAGTGAAACAAACAGGTGGCTAAAGAAGCATAGTTACAGCATGGTAGTTTGATAATCATGATTAATATTAATTATGGAAAGATTTGAATAAATAAAATTGAGAGGATATACCTTATCATTATTAAAATTTATTTTGGATTAAAATATTTATTATTAAAATAAATATTTAATATTTCAGATCCTGAAGGTGACTGTAAATAGTCGAAATGTTGAGGTGTTTTATTGTAAATAAATATTATAATACAAAATAAATTTTAATAATGATAAGGTATATCCTCTCAATTTTATTCATTCTGAAGTTAAAGTGCTGTGCTATAAGTGATTTATAAAAGTAAATTATCAAACAAGATTGAGAAAGGGACGCAATCCACAACATCTACATTTACGAATAGAGAAGAGAAACTAAGAAATAGATAGAAGTCTATATATAGATATTTTTTAGTCTGAATATTAATGTATTTTATAGTGGCAATTTTCCAGGTGGCAGTTTTCCCACGGTATCAATTTTCCCAGTGCCAGTTTTCCCGGTGGCAATCTTTCCAGTTTCAATTTTCCGCGCACAATATTTATGTTTGCAATATTATAATTACATTAATTTAACTATAGCTACATCAAAAAGTGTACCAATATTTAAAGCTTCTTCATTCTCCATTTCAAATTCTATAAAGTATAAAAATTAAAAACAAAAAGTAGCTACAGACTCAATAAATCAAAATATTTAATTTTAAATAATTTTAATTCCATTAAATATTTTTATTAGAGATCAAAATGGCTATCTTATATATTCTTAATCTTTAAGATTCCTTGATATAAAAATACAAATTTTAGTTTCATTTATGCAACCTATAGCTTCTGAACTACCAAGTCATAGCTAGCTAGCATGCATTCAAAGTTTCAAACCATCTTATAAATATGTTTTTTTTTTCAGCAACTGTGAAATCATTTGATCCAGTAGAGCGTCAAACCCTGACAGAGTATGGCCACTACATAGCTGAGTGTATGCCTAAATATGTACAGAAGGTAATGTTCTCATTTTAGCCATCAGAGTAAATCTGTGATGAATGTCACTAGCTACTTGATATTCCTTCACTAGACTTAGCTAAGTGTTTCTTTGGTTAGTCTCTTCCCTAGTAAGTTTTTCAGAATATGAAAGGATAAATAATACTGGTAATGTAAAGAAGAATAATAATGACTATACTTCTTATTAAATATTAGGACTGAAAAAATTGCAGGAAAGTAGTTAGCTTTAACCAACTAGTAGAAAATACAGGGTGGGGCGTAAGTTTGGAAGCAAATGAAAGTGCATATTATAATCCAACGAAAAATATATTTAATAATTTACAGTTATGTATTATTACATAAGGGTTTTAAGAATTCATAAATCATAAATTTATTCAAAATGTCCCCCCTTGTTTTTAATAACAGCCTCGAATCTCCTCCGAACTCCTCCTACTGCGGCACGCAACTGTTCTTGTAAAATTTCCTTCCAAGATCTCTGGAGCGAACTCTTTAAATCATCCACACTGCGATGGAATTTACCACAGGCCTTTGATTCAAGAATGGACCATACCGAAAAGTCCATAGGATTAACATCTGGGGAGCAGGGAGGCCACATTTCTTTGGACCAAAACTGTGGAAGATGGTCATGGCACCAGTTTTGAAGTGATCCTTAGCTGACTCCAACATTGGCATCAAAATATTCTCAATATAACATTTAGCATTGATTTTGGAGCCTTGTTCCACAAAAATTAAAGGAGATCTCCAAGTTTCTGAAACGGCGGCCCAGACCATTACTGAAGCAGGTTTCATGGTTCTGTGGACAGTTTTTTGGTTGTATGGGATGTCTTTTGCACTTTTACCAATTATTCTGTCATTCCTCCGGTTGTGAGCCATTTCCACTGTGAAAATTTTTTCGTCAGACCAAACAATTTCACCAGCCGTGCCAGACTTCAATTCTCTCAGAAGTGCTTTGCTTCTCTCCAATCTCTTTTTCTTTACAGCTTCTGACAGAGTCTGTCTCTTTTGGAGGGTGAAAGAGGACATCTTTAGGTCTTCTTTGTCAACTCTTCTCATTGTTCTGGGACTCACATTAGCTGTTTTGGCTAACAATCGTATTGACCTTTTCGGGTTCCTCCTGATCTTCTCTCGGGCACATTTTATCAGTTGTTTGGTGCGTTGTGAGCGTGGTCTACCACTTCTTGGAAAATCAGTCAAGTCTCCTCTCTCATTAAAACGCTTCACACACTTCCAAACAGTCGATTTCGCTATTGAGAGAGTCTTTGAAATGACGTAATCTGACTTCCCGGCACGGTGTAGAGCAATAATGGCTTCTCTTTTGTCTGACATTTTTGAATTGACTAAATTTTTGTATAAAATAACACTGCCACGTCATAATGTAGTGTCTCTACTATAGTTCAAACCCTATCACCTACTTAGGAACTTATTTTTAAGAATTATATTAATGTTTGAAAAATTGCTTCCAAACTTACGCCCCACCTTGTATACCAAAAAAACTACACCTACTCCATTACCCTATCGAATATCAAATTAAAATGCATTGGATAATTTACTCACAGTTTAAGAAACACAGCTAGCTATAGTTAATGTTTTATTTATGAATGATTATATCTTCTGAATTACACTCAATTTTTGTATTTATAAGGTTAAAAAAAATCAAACTGATGTATTGCATTCTACTAAGTGACAGGAGAGTGTTCAACTTAGTTCTTGTTAACATCCCTGATGTCCCTAATTTCCGCGTTAGTTACAAGTTGCGCCCCTGATTTCAGGTGCAAGTCACAGCAGGCAATGAACTGGAGGTTCTCATTGCCCCCAGTGGTGTGATACCAGTGCTGACTTTTCTGAAGGATCACATCAATGCTCAGTACACTTGCATTGCTGATCTCTGTGGTATGGATGTGCCATCCCGAGAGTACAGGTTTGAGGTAAATCATTAACCAACATTTCTCTATTCGTAAACTTTTTCCTCAAAACACTTTCTCAGATAAGTAAAGAAAGATTAGGACTAATGATCATATCTTGATTTAAATTTTGATTGGGTTTAATTCAGTTATTTTTTAAAGAAGTCAGTCATTATAAAGATATAATAATTACCATTCTACTACATTGTCCTAAATTTTTCAGGTAATTTACAATCTTCTGTCTATTCGCTACAACACCAGAATAAGAGTAAAGACCTACACTGATGAACTCACTCCAATTGACTCTGCAGTACCAGTGAGTTCATTTTTATCACTTGTAGTTAACTCTTAGATCAGTAGTTCTTTACCTTTTTGGAGGTACCGAATCCCAGAAGCTCCATATATGCATTCATCGAACCCTTGTAGTTGGAAAATAAAATGTGTTTTCCCCTTCAAAATAAAAATATATGTACATACTAAAGTTAAACTGTATTAGTGCACAAACTGTACCAAGCATCGTTTGCACTGGCACACTAAATCAATATGCTCAATGATCAAAATGAACTAAACATGAATTTTGCATATAAACAAACAACTTGATGAGCCAAACCGCCGAACCCCTGGAAGTGACTCACCGAACCCTTGGGGTTCGATCAAACCCAGGTTAAGAACCACTGTCTTGGACTATGATAGCTATATATGCAGCAAGCCAGTTATTATAATAACTTACTGAAACTTTGATATGGTATTTTGTTTCACATTTCACAATTGCACTTTGCCTATTTGTTATTTCATATTTATTAGTTTATTGAGCTACAGCTATCTTATAATTCCTTGACTGAGAAATTATGACCGTAACTGTTAATTAAAGTATCATGTTAAAATGTAATTATTTTTACCATTAGCTACTGAAAAAATTTCACAAAAATTCATGCATTATATTTTTAATAATTCGTCCTTATCGATTGCATTAAATTTCCATATAGAAAGTAAAGACTCTGAAAACTCACTAACTAAATCATTTGTTTTCCTTGTTTCTTGATTAGCTACTTTTTTTCTATTATGTTGTAACTACACAAACGGTTTTCTAATTAGTTCCTGTTGATAGTAAATTACTTGCAATATATTATTAGGTGTACAATTAATTATGTTGTCAGGTGTTCAGAGGTGCTGACTGGTACGAGAGAGAGGTGTGGGACCTTTACGGTGTTTTCTTTGCTAACCATCCCGACCTGAGACGCATCCTCACTGATTATGGCTTCGAGGGACATCCCTTCAGGAAGGACTTTCCACTCACTGGATATGTGGAGGTTGGTTTTTTTATTTGTTACGGGGGAAAGTGGCTGTGTTTAATCATTACTATAATAAGAATGGTTTTGGTACTTCAATAACTATAGATGTTATATTTGATTTTAATCAATTGAATAGTTATATAAAAGCTAAAGCGGTGTCATAGATGATCAATAAAATTAATAGCTAATAATTTTAGTCAGATAGTATGGAAATTGAAAGAAATGGCATTAGTTTTTCTTCTAGTATTTAAAAACCATTGATAATGCAATTATTATTGCAGCTCTATTTTGTACCTCTTAGTGACTGAATATAATTCACCAAATTGTTACTATTGCAGTAGATACGTTGGAGTATATCATTCAAAAATCAAAGAAAAAAGTAACTGTAGCCTAAGAGAGAAATAACCATAGAAATAAAGTGAATAGCTTATAACGTCTAACGTTTTTCCAGTGCCGCTATGATGACGAAGAGAAGAGAGTGGTGATAGAACCTTTGGAACTGGCGCAGGAGTTCCGTAAGTTCGATCTCTCGGCACCCTGGGAGCAGTTCCCTCAGTTCAGAGAGAGTGTACAGGCAGCCAATGCAGAGGACAGTGAGACAAAGTAGAGAACTTTCCTAGTGTTATTGTTTGTTACATATTTTTCTTAAATTGAAAGGGTAATAAGTTGAACCAATTTATTGTAATGAATTCTTCTTGCAATTTTTAGTAGAAATCAAATTACAAGTTTTTATAGTAATTGGAGTCTAGTTTACTGTCTTTTAATAAGGGGGCAAATAATAACTGAATAAGTTACCTGGGACTATTACTGTACTATAATGTCAACACTGAAATAAAATGCTGTAAATATATATAATATCCATTTGTTTATTATGCACCTAAAATGAGAGAGGTAGAGAAACTATTTACAGTCATTGGCACGTGTATAGTATTTTAAATTGAAGTATTTCGGTTTATACAGGTAGAGTACATTGCCTAAGCTTGAAAGAAAACATTTGCTATTAAATACACAATTTAAAAGAGGTTTTTAAGTTTTAAATTCTATTGCAAATGATCCTAGTCTTCTAATTTAGTAATTTACAATTATGCTAATATTCATGTTACAAACATTAATTCTTATTAACGCACTTTACAATGACTGAAACGTAAAATAATTGAGCATAAACTAATTAAAGACTTGTGTTAGAAACATCCAATTGATTCAAATATACATTAAGAACACTCTACTTACTCTAATCTTCACTGAATCACACATAAAAACTCTTAATAATAATCACATGGAGTAAGAAGTAACTTCTAAATTATGAAATGTATTTGAAGTATTTTATCATAGGTAAAAAGTCACTAAAAACAAATCACAACAAGAAAAGTACATTAACAAATAATATATTAGATAACTATATACAAAAGGCACCAATGCCACTTCATTGACTTTATTAAATTAATAATTAAAGATATTGAGATAGAATTCATCTAGAGAAAATTAAGTCTCATCACTACAATTTATAGCCTTCGTGAAATATGAAGACAAATATTATATTTTGAGTAGAGGGGAAGGTATAAAATGTTCCAAAACGTATCAATGGATAACTAGTGATTAATGAAATTAACCACTAGTATGAGCCAGACCAGTAGAGAGGATAGAGCTACTAGGGGATGTTGGGTGAGAATGGAGGCACCACTGTAGAAAGGACAGTATGGACACTGAGGGAGAAACAACATTCTTGTTAAATATGGAGGGATACTGTAGCAATATTAGGGAATTGAATGTAGCCAAATTTAATTCGAAATGTTTTTGTTATTAAAAATATAACAAATCTAAAGCTTCATAAGTTTTGTTTCATAAATAATGTTGAGCGTAATTAAGTATCAATACTCACTTGGTAAGATCCACACACTTCACAAATGTCTAAGTCATAGAGTGCGTAAGTCTCGAAAATAGTCATGTTAAAGCGCTCTGAAAAATGCAAGATATTGTTATTGACTTGAAACGCATTCCAATACACCGAAAAAAAAAGTAACTAAATATCTCCGATTAGCACTAAAGACACCTATGACAATAACCAATATTTCACATTCTCTGATATTTCTGCCAGCTAAGGTAGGATGTTGGGAGACATTTCCAAAATACCTGGCTGGTAGTGGCTGTAGACCATCGCCCTGTTGTAGCGAGACAAATTGGAGACAGAGTGCCATCTCTCGAGCTCATACGATACACAAGTCCAGTCGCTTGTAAGCTGAAAATCATTTGTACTAAATTATCTGTGTGATTTTATCTTATTCTTATTTACCCTAGTGACTAGTCGATCAAACCGTACCTGTGTTCGATAATCAGTTACATTCTGTTAGTTACTCCGTAAACAAGTTAGTTACCAAAATTATAAGCAATTTTAGCAAAAATTAATTAAACTAAATAACCGCTATTTGTAATTCATCCTATACAGGGTGACCCAAAAAAATAGTGTTATTCGTATATTTCAACAATTATTGAAGGTAGTTACAGTTTTCTTTCATGTATCATTTTGTATGTTCATAAAGTTTTATTCATTTTTGTGAATATTACAACGACTTAATTGATGGGTGGTGCAAATGGTCAGAAAACGGACAATGAAGTTATTTCAAACATTAAAAATTTCTTTATTAGACAAAATCACCACTAATAAAAACAGATTTATTTCTAGGTTTAAAGAATATTCCTTATATAAAATATAGACAATCTGGAGAAAAGTGGTTCAGGTTGCAAGAATACAAAATCAATATGTTCAGCAATTTTAAAGTAAAATTTCATTTTTGTACTTTAACACTTTTCTCCAGTATAAAATATTCTTAGAACCTAAAAATAAATATGTTTTAATTAATGGGGATTTTGTCTAATAAAGATATTTTTAATGTTTGAACTTACTTCATTGTCCGTTTTCTGACCATTTACACCACCCATCAATTAAGTCATTATAATCACAAAAAATTTATGAAAATTTAACTGTGGAGGGAGAAGAGTTCAACAAACAAAATGATACTTGAAAGAAAACTGTACCTTCAATAATAGTTGAAATATGTGAATTTAAAGTTGGATACCCCTTTTTATTGGTCACCCTGTATAACGAAAAAACAGTTCTCTTACTTTATTAAAGAAAAGCTTCACGAAAGTGTCAGTTCTAAGCGCCCAGCGAAGATTAGGTACGTTCCTCTTGTTCACCAGTGCGATTAGTTGGTCCTGAACCACGAAGTAGCCGCTAGGAAGATGCACCTCTGTGATGGTTAAGCCACTCGTTTCAGCCTCCATAGTGTTAGTCCATCTGATGGGAAAATATAGTTCATTAAACAGAGTATTATATTCTCTTGCTGGCAATTAGAGCTAGGTTTAATTGTACAGTAAAATATTAAAATTAACTAGTTACAGATTATGTAATATTAGATAATCAAAAGGTCGCTAAATCAAAGATGGCGTCACACAAACCAAAGCGTATCTACCAAGTGACTGCTAGTTATGCACTCACCTCTGACAGGCCTGTATGTTGATGTGAGAGTGATTCCTACCAGAGTAGGTAGCTTTAACCTCCAGATCAAAGGCATTAACAGGCGGGAAATCTACCAGATCTGGCTGATCAACAGAGTAGCTGTAGTCAAGCTGAACAAGAGCTTGACCTGAACCGTGACCAACTATGTTCACATGACCATGGATCTTTGAGAGCTGCGACAATACGATCGATAAAGATTGGAATTACCATCAAAATCTATGTTAGTGAAGCTGTACAGATTAAAATTACAACTTTATTTTGGCGAAATAAAAGGGCACTTAATTATTAATATGGTTTAATCTCATTAAAAGAAAAAGATTGTACACTCACGTCATATGACATCATAGTGGCTAGATTGCCAGTGTTCTTAACCTCACAATTGATAGAGTCGTTTGGAGCTGCTGAGAATTCTATGTTAACATCCAAGTTTGTGATGTCTCTTATACGCGCCCTGTAGGAGTAGGCCACGAGAGCCTCCAAAGCTACGGCACTGTCCTGTAACAGAGAGAGAGATAGAGGTTATAAACCTGGTGTCAATAAAGATCTTTGTGCCAGGAGATATTAGATTGCTGCATTGGGCTCAAGAAGGATAGAAAAATATATGTATGAATGCATTACAATTACAAAAGTTTAAACTAATAGGTAACTTGAACGAGGTCTCGACATTACTGAACGGTATAAAAAATACAATGACATTAAAATATTCAATTGAAAAAAAATGAAACAGGCTGAAGGTTTGCACATAATGAAATTTGAGAGATTTGTCAATATTATGATTTTTGGGAGATGTAGTTCCCCTTTGTATAATATTTTTTTTATAAATTACAGCAGATCTTTGATATAACTTTCTATAATAAAATATTAACCAATTCCTAAGTTAAAGTTGTCGATCTCACCAGAGTAGAAATGAGACCACCGTCCAACTCCCTCATCGACGCCAGGAACCTAACGATGTTCTCATGAATGACGCCGAGGCTTTCCCTCTCCACGTACGACAACAGAGCATAGGCTGTTGACGCCACAGAGTGAGCATCCCATTTCTGATCGTCCTGTGGAGAGAAATTATATTCAAATCATCAAGATTTACGAAAATTTTATTTTCTAGAAAACTCAATTCACATATGATAATTTTTCGGTTCGTAGTTTTTTAGGTGGTTTTTCTAGAAGTCATTTTGTGAAAAGAAGTTGCTACCTTTGGTTGGATGAAGGGTCTCTGGTTGTCTTCATAAATGAGCGGGTTGAATCCCACAGGCTCTCTAGACCAGTACACCTTACTGCTGTCCTGCCTCTTAATCAAGTCCAGCTTATCGAAAGCGAGGTCAGATGTCGAGTCCTTAGCTTTGGTCAGTGCCCACGTCACCACAGCCAAGTCATAGGGGTCCTGAAGCCCGGGTAACTCCCGTGCTAGGTAACTGAAAAAATAAATGAATGATTTCTAGAAATTAAATGTGAAAGACAGCAAATGTTCAGAAAGCTTAAACTCACAGAAGAAAATTGTTGTAGCTGAACTCTACAATTTATTACATAACGCATTCTGATTTCAATCACATATCAGTTGATATAATTATCCATATCTTGCTGATGACTCAAGAAAACTTTAACCATTCTACGAAACTTTTTTCTTATGTTGGCAATTAAATGTATATAGTCAAAATAGAGAGAAAAGACTTGTTAGAATAAATGCTTCAGCACTAGTAATTAATAAACAGAAGTACATCTCACCGAGTGGTAGCAGTTATAGCATTATTAGTCTTAGACTTCAAGTCACTCTGCAGAGTGGGTAGAACAGTCACTAGCGCCAGTAGGGAGTGCGCCGTAAGGGATATATTGCGGTAGTCATGTCTCCGCCAAGAATAATGGGACTGTACAGGAACAAGGAAGAAATGATCATAAAATTGTAATAGGACTGTCTTTTCAGCTAATATTTTCACCCTCTGTACATACCTAATCCTTTGAATAAATTTATCCTAAGATTATTTAACACTATATAGACAGTTTCATCATTCCATAGTTTACTTCAAAATGACTTACAGATAATTACAACTAACTTTCCGTCGTTATGACTTCAAAACTTCTATGTTACTCTGTTGATTCCTGTTTTGATATCAAATGTAAATGATTACTCGTAGTACCTCTTATAATTAATATTACCTTAGGATTGACTTCATTGCTGAGTGGGTACTCAAAGTGTTCCGTCTCCCTGAAGGCGCCTTCCTGCGTGTGCTGCTGAAGGAGCCAATGGGTGGCCTTTGACGTGACTTTAGGATCTATGTAGATGTAGTTCTCCCAGTCCTGGGCAGTAGCATAGAGTTAGAAAAAAATCAAACTGATGTCAATAAGAAAAGGTAAAAATTCACAATGTGGATAGAAGATAAGCGGATTTATGCCACATGAACGCTTGCGTTTACCGGTTACTTCGATTTTTTTTAGAATTGATTGATGCTAAAAAAAACCTTCATTGAAAACCTCTTCAGGAAAAATTATCAAATTGTTTTCAAAATTTACGGAGATTGTGATAATATGATTCAGAGATACAAATTGACTCACAATTTAAAAAAGGAATTTTGTTATTCGCAAACTTCATTTATTTCTATTTTGAAGGATTAACTTTAAGCGCAGTGATGATATTCCCTAATTAGACCAGTGACGTACACACCTGAAAAGACGCGACCAGAAGAGTCTTGAGAACATGAGCAGTGAGCCAAACACTTGGCTCTGACTCAGGAAACATCACAAATGAGCCATCATCACGCTGGTACCGAGCAATGGCAGCATATTGGACAGACACTGCATCCAGTACCTAGATACAGAGAGGAGAGTTAGAAATATAAAGAAATATCGCACTTTTGTTTTTGGAGTGAGGTTGAAAATATCATTATGAACTAGCTACATTTCAAAATTTGTTGAACAAAAACTTATTTTAGAGGCAATATAACATGATTCTTAATAACACTGATTCAAATTTAATAAATAAAATATATAAAATTCAAATAAAACCACATAACTGAAGAATTTTTTAATATGTTCATAGGCAAAAGTTTGAATTTGAATGAGAATTAATTTTAGTTGTTCAGTTCACCCAATTATCACATCGAACTTTATAACTTCAATATAATATTTATTTATTTTGATGGTTTGGATTTCTAGCGCTTCAGATCAGCGGATCTATATCGCACCGAAATTCTTAATCAAAATTGGAGGTTATTATATGGAGTTTCGCATGTTAAGTTGGTGTAGGTATTGTCGTTCTCACCAATTATCTGTTTCAGAGTCAGGGCAGAGTCATTGTTGTCCCGGGTTTGTGGGAATAGTCTATTTCTTAGATCTTGGTGTGAGGGGCATTCTGCAAGTAGATGTTTTACTGTGAGGGGGACAATACAGTCCTCACAGTATGGAGGGGGTCTGTGTTCCATGTGATGACCATGGGAGAAAAGGGTGTGACCAATTCTTAGACGGCATAGTGTGGTTTCTGTGTTTCTGTTTCTGTATGTGCACAACTTCCATGGCTTTGTATTATCCTTAACTTGTCTCAGTTTGTTGTTTCCAATACCCCGCCACTCCATCTCCCATTTCTGGGAAATGGTAATTCTGATTATTGGAAAGAAGTCTTCGTAGAAGGTTTTGGGGTTCCGGACTCTATCCCCTCCATCCGCTTTATGGCGGGCAACCCGGTCTGCCTCCTCGTTCCCATCCACTCCCACGTGGCTTTGGACCCAACAGAAACTTAATCTTCTTCCCTGATTAACAGTTATCATAATAACATATGATAGGGTGGCTACTATTGAAGGCCTGTATAGACATGATGGCACTCTGTGAGTCAGAGAAGATTACAGATCTTGCTACATCTGCCTCACTCACCAGCCTCACAGCCTTCAACAGGGCCATCAGTTCCGCAGTGAAGATACTTGAATGTATCGACAGTTTTGTCCATAGTTTCTGTTATTGGTGTGGACACCGTATCCCACCCCATTTTCGGTTTTGGATCCGTCAGTGAATATTTGGAGAGTATTGCTATGGTCATGTCTTACGTGGTCTATGAACATATTCTTCAAGACATTTGGAGGAGCTCGCCCTTTATTTGGTGGATCGAAGCCACTACATACAACATCCGGGATCAACCAGATTTTGTCATTCATATTTGTGGCTTCAATGATATCCAGGTTAGGGAAGTTCATAGCTGTCTCAATGAAAGTATTAATTCGATCACAGTATGTTTTAGTATCTGATTTTCTATTGGGAGTATCAACTTCACGGGGAATAGGTTCAATTCTGTTATGGTTAATATTTTGTTTACATCTGATGTAGTCAGGGTTGGTTAGGGGAAACCTCAAGGAGGTTTTTTTAGTTTCCCCCAGGGGAAACTTGGGGGAAACCTTGGTAGTACTAGGGGAAACTTGGGGGAAACCTTGGTAGTCTGTTAATGATAAATGTAAGTTTACATATTGACCATTAACATGTATTACAGTAGCTATATGTCAAATGAATCATTGAGTTTAATGATCAATAAATGCATAATATGATAACATATTGGTATAACTACTTGTAATTAATTTATTCATCAATTAAAAATCATAATTGCCAAAATTATAATATTTAAATATCTCTAATGAATGATGATTAATATAGGTAGTAATCATCATTAGTTATGATGTTATCACAGTTTCTCACCAAGATGTTATTATAAATCAAAGGAACACACAGACATTGTGAAGGGGCACATAGACTTTGTGAAGGGGCACACAGACATTGTAAAGGAGCACACATACATTGTAAAGGAGCACACAGACATTGTAAAGGAGCACACATACATTGTAAAGGAGCACACATACATTGTAAAGGAGCACACATACATTGTAAAGGAGCACACATACATTGTAAAGGAGCACACAGACATTGTAAAGGAGCACACAGACATTGTAAAGGAGCACACAGACATTGTAAAGGAACACACAGACATCGAAAACGAGCATACTGACATCGTAAAGCCCTTGGATAAGTAAATAAGTATAGCTAATTTAGGTTTCCCCCAGTTTCCCCCAATTTTTCAGTTTCCCCCAAATGTTTTTTTCAGTTTCCCCCATTTTGGGGGAAACCTGGGGGAAACCTACCTTGCCAACCCTGGATGTAGTATTGTAGAGTAAGTTGAATGCGTCTATAGTAAAGACTTGGTTCGCTGCTTTCAGCGTATAGACTCTGTATTGGAGATGATTTAAAAGCACCTATACAGAGTCTAATACCTGCATTGTGGACTGGATCGAGTTTCTTCAATACATGATCGCTGGCTGTCCAGTAAATGAAACAGCCATAATCAAGTTTAGATCTGATTAGGGATCTATCTATAAAGTTTCAATAAGGTGGTGCGGTCACCACCATATTTTGTTCTGGAGAGACTTTTCAAAATATCTAGAGATTTGAGTGCTGTGGTTTTAATGCTCATTATATGTTCTTTCCATCTTAATCTTTCGTCCAGAATGAGGCCAAGATATATTACAGAGGTTTTAAATAAAATAGGTCTATTATATAGAGTGAGTGAAGGTTCTTGTTGCAGACCACGTTTTCGATGAAAGTGTACTGCAATAGTCTTCTGTTGTGAAAAACGAAAGCCATGTTTGTTTACCCATGTTTCTATTTTGGAAATGGCTGATTGAAGGCGTCGTTCAATTGAAGGAATATGGTGAGATGAGCTGTAAATGACTAAGTCATCTACGTAGAGCATGCCTTTCACATACTGTGGAAGGTTTTGCAGAATTTTATTTATAGCAACAATGAAAAGAGAGCAGCTTAAAACGCTCCCTTGTGGTACTCCTTGTTCTTGATTATGATTGTCTGAATAATTATTTCCTATTCTTGTTTTGAATTTTCTTTCAGATAAGAAATTTTCAAAAAACCATGCAAGGGGGCCTCTTAATCCAGCCTCATGTAACGACCTAAGAATACCGTATCGCCACGTGGTATCGTAAGCTTTCTCAAGATCAAAGAATACCGCCACCGTGCTGTCTTTTCGGGAGAAGGAGTCCATTATATCAGTTTGGATTTTAAGAAGGTTGTCTGTTGTTGACCTGCATCTTCTGAAGCCAAACTGTAGATCTGACAGTACGCGTTTACTTTCAAGGGTCCGAACGATTCTTATATTGACAGCTTTCTCGAACATTTTACATATTGAGCTGGTTAGAGCTATTGGTCTATAGCTAGTCAACTGTGTTGGGTCCTTACAGGCTTCAGAAAGGAAAGAACAACCACGTTCCTCCAAGCTGTAGGAAAGCTCCCCTCTTGCCAGGCTGAATTTATCAAGTTTATCAGCTCGTCGAGGCAGGATGGGTGAAGGTGTCTTAGCATTGAGTAGGTAATGAGATCCTCTCCTGGTGCTGAATCAGTACAAGATCTCAGGGCTCTTGTTATTTCACCTTTGGTGAAAGGGGCGTTGTAGTCTTCTATCATCCTGGGGGTGAAATCAAGGCGTTTTTGTTCTTCTGCTGTTCTGGTTCTATTAAAGTGATCGGAATAGTTAGTACTACTACTCACTTTTGAATAATGTTGTGCTAGGAGGTGGCTAACTTGTTGGGAATTTGAGATTAATTGGTTATTAATTTTGAGGCACGGTGGATGGTTTGATGGATATTTCCCAGAGATCTTGCGTATTCTAGACCAGATTTTGGACATAGGTGTATTCACATTTATAGTGGATATGTAATCCTTCCATGAATCTTTCCTTATTTTCTTAATAGTTTTTTGAGCCTTAGCGCGTGCTCTGTGATACAGAATTTTATCAGCATTTAGTTGAGTTCTCTGATATCTACGGAGAGCTCGTTTCCGTTCTGAGCACAACTGAGTGCACTCGAGTGTCCACCATGGTACAGGGCTGGAGATTGTTCCTAAGCCACATTTTGGAATCGAATGGTTTGCTGCATTTCGAATATGATCGATTAATTTACTATAGCGTTGATCAACAGGTAGTTGACTGTTATTTTCAAAATAGGCAGTATTCATTTGGAATTCTGACCATCTCGCTCGTTTTGTATTGAATTGTATTGGCCTTGTAGAGTTTCTGTTGTTGTTTATTGGTTCAATCATAATTGGATAATGGTCGCTACCATAGAGGTCATCAACAGTCCTCCATGAGTAGCTAATTGTGATGTCTGGTGTGCATAGTGAAAGATCTACTGCATGTAGGGTGCAGGTTTGTGAGTGGAAGTGGGTTTGGGATCCATCATTCAATATTGATATTTTATTTTCAGTTATGAAATTTTCTACAGTTGTTCCTCTTCGGTCAGTGTTGTCATCTCCCCAGAGAGGGTGTTTGGAATTGAAATCTCCTAGTAGGATGTAAGGTTCAGGGAGCTGTTGGATTAGCATATCGAGGGAGTTTCTATTTAAATTTTGTTGAGGGCTGACATATATATTATAAATAGTTACAAGTTCACCAAGATTGATTTGGATTGCATGGGCCTGCAGGTTGGTTCTGATATGTAGTGGGTTATACGCAGTACTTAAGCTCACGAGGAAGGCCAGACCCTTCCCAGGTACCGCCTCAGCAGCCACAGGGCACGATATAAAAGAGTACCCCGTGGGAGGCTTTGGATTGCGATTTCCAAGCATGGTCTCCTGTAAGCACACACATATGGGTGCTTCTACTGATAGGAGTTTTCTGAGGTCTTCATATTTTCTGAAATATCCGCATATATTCCATTGGAGAATAGACATTATAATTAGGTGCAGTGTGCATCATTCATTTGTTTGGTATTTGATTTACTTGGAAGATTCTGAGGAATATTGAGTGTGATAGGGCTTTTACGTTTCGTTTAGTGGCTCGTTCGTCATCTGGGTCTAGTTCATCATTATGACGTCTAGAGTCACTCAAAGATCTTATTCTCTTGAGGTTGTTTTACGTAGATTAGTCTATTAGATTTAGTCGGCCTCTGTTAGGCTGCTCTGTTGTTGTTTCATATTGATCAGATGGTTTTCTTCTATATTCAGGATTTGTTTGGTAATAAACAGGTTTTGAACTGCTTGGAGTTTCATTTAGTTTATTGCTTGCCTTTGGATGTACTGGAGCCTTCTCCTGAGTGGAAGTGTTGGTTTATTGGGTTGAGATTGGTTGATAGAGGTATTTGTATTTCTATTCTTTTCATTTGTATTTTGTTGTGTCGAGTTTTGGGTACTGGCTATTACAGCTTGTTTGTAGCTCATATTTGGATTTATGGATCTACTATTTATTTCACGTTTAGCTTCAGCATATGTAATATAGTTATTTGCTTTAAGCGCTTGGATTTCTTGTTCTTTTATGTACACTGGACATTTACGGTGGAAGGAAGGGTGACTTCCGCTGCAGTTTGAGCATTTTGGATCGCTTTGACAACTTTCATCATGTTTAGGTTCAGAACAAATTGCACAGATTTCCATGTAAGCTCTACATTTTATAGAGCTGTGGCCATAGCTCTGGCATTTAAAGCAGCGTCTTGGTCTGGGGATATATAATCTTACTTGGCAGCTGGTCCAGCCAATGTTTATTCTTGGGGGCAGTCTGGTTGAATTGAAAGATAGAATATATATCGGAGTATTTTCAACAGCTTTGGTCTGAGGGTTTCTTCTTGTAGTCTGGTATATGTTTGTAACGCCTTGTGACGTCAAAGTTCTTTTTAGTTTATCAATCGAGTATCCAGGATGGTTTACATACCGTATGGTTCCCTGGGTCTGATTAAGTTTATCATCCTTACGACATATCACCCCTACGCCCGCCAAGGATTTCAGGGTTACAAGTTTCTTAGCTTGTTCATCTGTATCCACGACTATAGTAAGGCTACCATCTTTTCTTTCATTTATTTTCCTCGGTTCTCCGTTCAATAAGGTCTTTATTTCTTGAAAAGCTGCAATAGTATCAATTGTTGATAAATTTTCTTGGTTCTTTCCTTCAATTAAGAAGAACTTATCTGTTCTGTTTCCAGAAAAAAGATTATTAAAGTTTTCTCTAGTGTTACTCGTATTTTCATAGTTAGTATTCTTATCCTTATTTCGAACAGATACATTTCTGTTATTATTAGTCTTTGGTCTAACTGAGGGTTCAGTGATATTCATTTAATAATTCAGAGTCTTTGATATATTTCCTTGAGGAAGAATCCATGGTATATTGGGGCGCGTGACATTCTGACCATCTTTAATAATTCGTTGGAGATGGGGCCCAAACCTACTTCAAGAAAAATATAAACTGTAATGAAAAAGTATGAAAATAAGTAATGACAATAGGAGTGGCCCTACCCAATCAGTGCAAAGCGTGGCCTATGCCTTTTTCTAATGAATACAGCTAGGAGGTGTCGAGTCTCCTAGTTTGGATAACCCAGGTGGGGGAGTATTTCTTAAAATACACAAAATCTATCCCAGCTCCAGTAGGAGAGGGTAGGCAGACAGAAGGAGCTCTTTAGCCAGTGCACACCACATGGAGGTTGCAAATTATCAGGTAGTGCACTGTTGCCACACCCACACCAACTATGAGGCGAAACTCCGTAACGCGAAACTCTTTAACAGTTTGAGAGGTGCCTCCACTCTCAAACTGCCCCGAGGGGGTTCAATATAATAGATGTTTAAACATTTTTTTATGTGTTCATATGAAATAGTTTAGCTTAAATACGTATAATAGTAAATTCATTTTCGAAGAGGTTTATTAAAATCTCAACGTTGAATTTTTATCTATAGACATTGATGGAAAGTTTTAATCTTGGCTCTCATAGGTTGTTAGATTAAATAAGTTTAGAGAGGTTACTCTGATAGTATGAAAACTGTAAGTAGTAGGTACTTTAGTATTGAAAGTATATAGTCAGAAATAGCTAGTTACTTGTAAAATCCATTGTTTTACTTGTAAAATCCATTGTTTTACTTGTAAAATCCATTGTTTTACTTGTAAAATCCATTGTTTTACTTGTAAAATCCATTGTTTTACTTGTAAAATCCATTGTTTTACTTGTAAAATCCATTGTTTTACTTGTAAAATCCATTGTTTTACTTGTAAAATCCATTGTTTTACTTGTAAAATCCATTGTTTTACTTGTAAAATCCATTGTTTTACTTGTAAAATCCATTGTTTTACTTGTAAAATCCATTGTTTTACTTGTAAAATCCATTGTTTTACTTGTAAAATCCAATCATTAAAAATCATTATTATTTCAAAAGATGAAATAAATTAAACAATAATAATAATATAGGATACACAGCTCATACAGAAATTTATTTATTTATTTATTTTATAGCGTGTTTCTCCACCACATTCACCACTTGGTGTTCTTGCAGTGATTTTGAGGTTGGTTATAGCACATCAAGAGGGTTATTGAGTGCTACTTCTTCAACGGAGTAGGGGAGTATCTATTGGAGCTTCAAGTCATCTGTAGAACACCGAGTTGGTCCAAGTAAGAATAGAGCGGGCCGTGTATTTGGCATTTGTCATCTTTAAAAACATCCTTGAGAGTGGGAGGTCCAGGACAACCGAAGAGTTGTCTCCGTTGTGTGTGAGAGGGGCACTCGATGAGGATGTGTCTCATGGTTAGGGGCACAATACAGTTCTCACAGAGGGGCTGATCTTCTCCGGATATCAGGTTTCCGTGTGTGAGAGGAGTGTGGCCTATTCTTGCTCTACAGAGCTTCACAGACCATCGTCGAGGATGAGAGTCTGTGTACTTCAGGGGGATTGTTGGTAGTGATTCGTGAAGTTTATTGTTATTCAAGTTTTGCCATGTTTGGTGCCATGCTTTTTTGATTGACTGTTTGAGGAAAGATTTGATGTATGATCTTGGAAGAGACAGCGGAGATATTTGCAATCTGGTTATGCTGCTTCTTGCCAGTTCGTCTGCCTGTTCATTGCCCTGCACACCAACATGTGCAGGAACCCAACATAGGGTGAATGACTTATTGCTGCTTATTATTTGTTGTTGGATATGTTGGATTATTGGATGCTTCGAGTATGGGGAGGAGAGGGCTTGGATTGCGCTTTTTGAGTCTGAGTGTATTGTTACTTCATTCATATTGTTATTTAATGTGGCTGCATAGTCAATAGAATCTTTGATTGCCAATAGTTCCGCGGTGTAGATTGATGCTATTGGATCTATTCTGCATTGATGGGAGTAGGTTTGGCAAGTGAAGGCATAACCGACACCGTCAGCAGTTTTGGATCCATCTGTGAAGATTCTCAGAGTGTTTATATGATATCTGGAATGACGATTAAACACATTTTTTTAGTTGAGAGTCAGTTAGGTCTTGTTTCGGTGTTTCTAATAGGTCGGGACATATTGAGAGTTTGGCTTGCCATAATGGGAGGTTCGGTATTGCCTCGGAGAGAATGTGTGAGCTGTTGAGATTGTAGGTGAGGTGCAAATTGTGTGCTCTTTTCATGAAGCTTCTGTTAGGGAAGTTTTCAATTATTGTATCGGGGTTGAGATTATCTTGGTCAATGACGGCGGTATGAAGAGGATGGCTCGGGTTGACAATGAGTCTGAGGTAGTAGTTAAGGTGTTTTAGAGGCGATGCATATTGCTGAGGAGGTACTGAAGTGATTGCATGAAGACTGTCAATAGGAGAAGTTCTGAAAGCACCAGTTGCTATTCGGAGAGCACAGTTTTGAATTGGAGTTAGAGATTTGATGTAGGACTCTGCTGCTGATGAGAATGCTTCAATACCATATTCAACAATGGGTTTGAGGAGCATGGTATATAATCTTATTAGGGTTGTGCTGTCAGATCCATATTTGGTGTGGGAGAGTTTCTTGAATAGATTGAGAGTTTTCTGGCATTTGAGTTTGGTGTTTTTAATATGCTGTTTCCAGGTGAGGCTATTGTCTATGGTTAATCCAAGAAATCGAACGGAGCTGGCGCATTCGATTGGATTTCCTTTAATGGCGAGATTTGGGGCAGTGATGTTTTCCGCAAACATGTAAGGATGTTGTTTTTGCTGGAGAAAATTGGAATCCTGATTTTGAACTCCATTTGGTGAGGGAATTTATTGCAATTTGGAGTCTGCGTTCAATGCTTTGCGTATTGTATCCTGATGTATATATTGTGAAATCATCGACATATAGAACAGATTCAACTGTGTTTGGTACTGCAGAAGCTATGGAGTTGATGGCTATTAGAAAGAGTGTGCAGCTTAGTACACTACCTTGGGGGATGCCTTCTTGAACCAGAATTGAGTTAGATAGAGTTGTGCCGATCCTTACTTTTATTGATCTGTTAGTTGGGAAATTTTTGATGAATTTGGGTAGTGGGCCTCGTAATCCTGTGTCATGTAGACTCTTCAACACTCCGCGTCTCCATGCCGTATCGTAAGCTTTTTGAATGTCGAAGAAAATTGCTATTGTGTGAGTTTTATTATCAAGTGCTCGTCTTAGGTGGGTTTCCAGTTGGATTAGATGGTCTGTTGTGCTTCTATTTTTTCTAAAACCGGATTGGCATTTTGCGATGTGGCCACCGGATTCCAGCAACCACATCAGCCTGTGGTTGATAATTTTTTCCAGGAGTTTGCAAAGAGTTGATGTGAGAGAGATGGGTCAAAAATTTTCTGTTTTTTTTTTTTATGATCTCTATTGGAGCTATTGGAATGATAATTGCTGTGCGCCATATTAAAGGAAAGAGACTTCTTAGGAATACCATGTTGAAGAATTGGAGGATTATTGATTTTAGTGTAGGATGAACGTGCTTTATCATGTTGAAAGTGATGCCGTCTTCTCCTGGGCTTGATTCATGTGTATCAGCTAATGCATGTATCAGTTCAGTTTCAGATTTTGGATCGTTGTATGGATGGTTTGTGGACGTATTAAAGTTGATTTGACGGAGCTCTTGTTGACGTTTGTAGTTTTTAAATTGAGGTTCGAAGTTGTCAGGGTTTGATACATCAGCAAAATGATTTGCCAGTATTTCGGTGGTTGCTTCTGGAGAGCTTTGAAGATTGCCTTGCCTATCTTGTAAAACTGGATGTGGAGATGGGGAAAATTTCCCTTCTATTTTTCTAACTTTTTTCCAGATTTTGTGGAGAGAGCAATTTTGGTTTATTGATTGGATGTAGTTTTGAAATGATTGCTTTTGATTTTTCTTCATGGTAGATCTTGCATTAGCTTTTGCTCTATTGTATCTGATTTTATTGTGTAATGTAGGATTGTTTCGGAAAGCCTTCTCAGCTCTGACCCTCTCCCGCTTCGCCAGTCTGCATTCTTCATTCCACCAAGGTACTGGTGGTTTGGTTAGATTGCCTGTTGTTTTGGGGATGCTGTGGTCTGCTGCATCAATTATACAATTTGTTATCCTGTTAAGTGCTTCATCTATTGAGTCTTCGTTTATATTGAAATTTGTATTGGTGAGGTTATTGAAAAGTAGCCAATCTGCATTTTGAGTTTTATATCTTGGGTTACTATTCAGGATGATAGGGGCATTAATGAATGTCAATTGTATAGGGTAATGGTCGCTAGAGAGAGTACTTTCTAAAACTTTGAAATTCAGAAGATCGTAGCATTGGGATGAACAGATGGCTATATCTATTGCTGTTAAAGAATTGGTTTGAATATGATGGTGGGTAGGAGATCCATCGTTTAAAGTGGAAATTGGATAATTGAGCAGAATGTTTTCAAACATTCGTCCCCTTGGGTCCGTATCGTTGCCACCCCAGATGGGGCTTTTTGCATTTATATCTCCCATCAGAATTAGTGGTTGTGGTAGTTGGTTGATGAGGTTTTCTATTTCTTGTTGCTCTATTTGGTGATGTGGGAGGTAGACACTGCAAATGGTATATGATCTATTCAGGTAAAGTTTGATGGCAACTGCTTGTAGAGTTGTCTGGAGTGGGATATTTTCGTATTGTATCCTCTTATGGATGAGGATAGCAGCTCCTCTCTCGTGACCATCCTGACGGACAGGGGCACTGTGTTTTATAGAATAATGGGATGGGGGATTTGGAACACTATTGGACATGATGGTTTCTTGGAGACAGATACAAAGAGGAGTGTATTTGTGAAGTAGTATTTTGAGATCAGTGAACGATGTTCTGTAAGATCTCATATTCCATCGCATTATTGTATCAGAGTGCATGGTTATTATAATGTTATTAAGTTGCCAAATGGGTCTGGTGGGAGTTTCTGGTTGTGAGTTATTGGGCTAGATTTGTCGTCTATTTTAGATAATTTCGGGCGTGCTCTATTGTTTGGAGTTTGGTCATCGGATGGGTTTCTTAGCCTCTTTGCGTTGCTAGACTCCTGATCCATGTCGTCATAACCAGCAATTGCTGCGAACGCTCCCGTCATCTTTGAGACAGACAATGATCTTCTCCGTCTAACAGTCCCACTCCTGCTCTCTGCACTCTCTCCCATTCCTCTCCTTTTTCCACACTTTCTCCACCCCGTTTCACCTTCTTCTCCTTGACTTGCCCTCAAACTTGAAGTTGAGGGTTGGGCAGTTTTATCTTGAGATCTTGTAAGTTCTGTAATTTTGGTGGTAGGTTTAGTTTGATTCTTTTGAGGTCCAGGGCTGTTTTCTATATTGTTGTTTTCATCTTTTTGAGGTGAACTGGGTGTATGATTTTCAGTCTGTGGTAGTTGCTCTGGCTCGAAATTGTTGATGGATTCATTTTCTCTTGTGGTTGGTGGAGGTTTCTCGTTTTGCTTAGAGAAGTTGTCAAAATTGTATTGTTTATTTTGTTTTGCATAAGATATCCTGACTTTTGCTTTAGCATGTCTGAAAGATATTTTTTCTGTAGATTGTACTTTGAGGATTTCTTTTCTGAGTAGGTAGTGTGGGCAACTATTTGAGGAAGCTTTATGTCCACCTCCACAGTTGACACATATCTTTTCATTTGTGCAGGTTTTTTCATCTTTGTGGATTTTTGAGCATGTTTCACATGTCAACTCTGTACTTCTGCATTGGTTCCTGGTATGGCCAAGTTTTTGACATCTTTTGCACCTCATTGGAGAAGGATAGTATTCATCTACCAATTCACAGTGCCACTGGTTTAGTCTGATGAGAGCTGGTAGTGATGAACTTTTGAAAGTGAGTAAAAATGTATATGATTCTGCTCTATTATCATTTGTTGATTTTAGATGAGTTATTTCAGTTAATCCTTGGTTGGAGAGTCTGCGTTTTAAATCTTCTTCAGATAGATAGGTCATGGTTTTACTTTTTACTATGCCTTTTGTGAAGCTTAGGATAGGATCTTATGCAGTTGTTACTGGATGTTCAGCAAGGGTTTTTAGTTTTTCAATATTTGTAGACTGAGATTTGGAAGAGGTTTCAACAAGAAGAGATGTTCTTGATTGCTTTTTTATGCGTATGAGGTTTCCAATTTTCTTTGTGATGTCTTGTTCTATTTCAAAAATGTTGAGGTCTCGGCTAATGTCTAGCCCTGGGAAGGTAATTGTGTAGAATTTTGGGTGATGATCGGTGCTGTAGAATGAGGCAGGTTGCACTTCTAGATCTGCTTTTCTGTCTTCTCTGGAACCTGAAGTTAACGTGACGTGTTTGTTGTTATTATTTTTTGTTAGTTTTTGATGAGTTAACTGCTTTTGAGTAGGATATTGCTCTATTATTTGACGAGGGTTCTGGTGGTTTTGTTGTAGAAGTGGTTTCTGTTGAGTTCCTATTTTCAGGAGAGTCACTTTTAGTGATGTTCATGTTCAAGTCCAAATCGTGATCAATAGGTTCGTCCAGATTTTCAGAGTTATCAAGGTGATTGTGTTGTAGAGTAGTTCCATATTCGTATCCATGTGCAGTGTCGTTTGTTGTCAAGGTGTCGCTTGGTTGGACCGGGAGCTTCTTAGCACCCCCTTGCCCCCCACTCAGCGACGACTGGAGGGGCTGCCCGGGACTGGGGGCCATGGCCTTGGTTGTACATGTCATGATTTGATCTTAGCCTGTATCAGAGGGGATTTTTGGTGAGGTTGCCTTCCTCGGTGGGTTTTCCTGGGTCGGTGATCTTATAGTCAGTCTGTGTAGGCTATTAGTCTGGCTCCTCCGTGAGGACCTCTCCAGCATGATTGAATCTTCCGGGGTGACCAGGTCACCCTACTGGCACAGCTCCTCACTTCCTTGGTGCACTCAAGCCCCCCCACAACGTCAATGTTGCCCACTCGGGGGGGTCATACAGAAATTAGATATCCAGCATACAACAGTTGGTCATAAAATAATGAATGGACATCCCTCAATTCGAAACCTCAAATCCTTAGAAAAATATTCTACGTTGAAAACTTTGACAAAGAGTTTCTCAAGTCACAATTGTTTTTACCCATTTTGACAATAAATGCATGTGAAAATAATTGTGAATAAAAGTATTTAGGTATAAACTATTTTAATAAACTCACGCTTTCTCACTCAAAGTGATTTGTTTACTTTCTGATGAACTGCTACAGTTAGCGTTTGTTAACTTTGGATCTTAACATCCCCGCTGAGGGTCAAGTATTTAATAAATTAATGATCTTGATTAAATTTATATATTTTGTACCGAGAGTATGATTTTGCATGGACTGGACCTTTGAATATTAATTAAAACATCATCACTTTTGGTAAATATTATGATACAATTGTTAGCTGTAACTACGGTGCACGTCCAGCAACTAAAAAGATGTCCTACGGTATTGTTAAATAAATCTTTAAATAGTGCGTTACAGTTTATTTTGCAGAATTCATTTGATTGATAAGTTGTATGGATACAAACTACTTTAAGTGGCGTGAGTAAGTTAGATAATCTTTAAGGAAGTAGACTCATCTTCTGATTTTCACCTGTGAATCTAAAGTAATGATCTCACCTTGTAAGTGACTTCTCTAGTGAGTTGGTTGGTGAGTCTGAGGTAGTGCAGAGACCAGAGGTTGGCAGCGAAGTTGTAACACTCTGCTTCAGCACCCATTATTTCCATCCCTAGCATACTCTCTGAAGAAACCGGAATCTCTGGGAAAGCTGGTCCCACAACGTCACCTAGGTACAAAAAGAATATTGACGATGTAGTGGTAAATGAATCCAGTACTGTTACATTAAATGGTTTCAACACTAATGTACTCGAATGTTCGAACTTCTAAGGCACAATCGTATTCGTAATCAAAGGACTTCTTTATTGAATATTAATTAAAACAGCCAATTTATAATGTAAGTAATACTACTGAAACAAAAAATGTAGAAGATAATTGCCTACCAGAACAAGTTCGATTTCTCTGAAAGTTTTACCTAACATAGAATTGTTATGTGCATGTTTATTTTTATGCTATTCCTTACCAGTGACAGATATGTGTCCCATAGGGGTACTGTAGATGAACCTCCTCTCTAGAGTGTATGGGATCAGAGGACTCTCGTCCAAGTGAATGTTCAGGAATTCGTACACTAGAGCCCTGTTCTTCAGATCCAGTAGGACGGAGGTATGTTTACCAATGGAGACGCCCTATGGGGAAAAGTGTAATAGGTACAGAACAAGATCATGCTAACGGAATATACTATTCTGAATTGGATTAATGAAAGACTGGAGGTGACAACTAAATTGAAGAAACTACTTTATCGAAAAAGAACAATTGCTAAAGATGAACCTGATTATTTTCAGATTTTCAATATGTAGCAAAATAAGCTAGTATTTTCTGTATTCTGAATTACTTTAGTACCGACTTACCTCTGTTATGACATCAATAGTAACTGTATCACCATCGGTCTGCATTTGAGTGTGCCCCACAATGGTGACCTCAATAGAGCCCATGCGAGTGAACACTATGGGGATGCTGACGTCACGGTACTCGCCAGGCTCAAGCTGTCTCCACACAAATATTTTAGAAAAAAAAATTGGTAACTAGTTAATACTGAACTGTATTAGAGAATTCTAACTACGGAATCTTAAGTTATTACTTTATTTGTACAAACGTTTATTCACGTTCATTTTTCGGATAATAGTAATTAAATACAATCTATAGATGGAAAATAAATAACGATTAAAGTGAAAAAAGTACTATCAATTTGGAAATTTATGAACAATATTTAAAAAATTAAGTACCAACATTGATTAGTAGCTACAAAACAAAATATAAGTAACAAATATTTGTTTTTAAAAAGGAAAGGAAAGAAAGAACAGTTCCAATATTTTAAACAAACACTCAATGTGTGAGAAATTTTTTTACAAATTAGTAGTTTTAGAATCACCTGCTAGTAACATAGACCTCACCCAAAGCATGTGCTGAAAACTTTTGTCCGTTGTTTTAGGTTTGTAGGAATTAGTGTCCCCATTTTCCTCAACAATAACAATGCGGTAGTCATCTGACTTCTCCAGAGTGATGAATGCAGCCACTTGGGATTGGTGGAAATTGAAGGCACACACCCGCAGTCCCACTTGTTCCCACATTCGGGCTACCTTCGGGGCCTCGATATTGAGGGTAAACGGACCAGCAGAATCAAACTGTGAGAAAATGGACATGCTTTGTTGGATTGAAATAAATTTTATTCTAGTGCGCAAATAGTCACATTATTAACTTCAAAAAATTGTATAATATACAGGGTGACCAATAAAAAAACTGGTCAAAAGTAAATGCTTGAAAAGTAATTGGAGTAGAAATGTAAAACAAAAATCACATAAAATAATATATTTTTGTCATATGAGATAACTTTATTGTAATTTTAATGCCAGTTTGCTATTACCACTCTTTAGTTCTAATTTGTGAAGATTGTCGGCGTCAGGGCAATTAATTACGAATAAAGTATCAAAATTATTATAAGAGAAAGGTATTCCATACTATCCTACTGACTGATGAACTTTTTCTTTCACTTCCCACCGAATATCCGCTGCATAAACAGGCTGCCACATGTGTTTCTAATCAGTTCATTAATTGCCCTCGTGTGTGAAGGTTGTCGATGCCGGCTCTCTACCGGTCTATAATGTGAAAATATATATAGTACATACTTCTGTTGAAGTTAATTATTTTTGAGAATAATTTGCAAATTAAGAAATCAGTCGTTAGTAGAAACTAGAAATAGTTTACCTAACGCTTCCTTTTAAAAAACTTTAAATAAAATTTGCAAATTAAGGAATCAGTCGTTAGTAGAAACTAGAAATAGTTAACCTAACGCTTCCTTTTAAAAACTTTAAATAAAATTTGCAAATTAAGGAATCAGTCGTTAGTAGAAACTAGAAATAGTTACCCTAACGCTTCCTTTTAAAAACTTTAAATAAAATTTGCAAATTAAGGAATCAGTCGTTAGTAGAAACTAGAAATAGAAATAGTTAACCTAACGCTTCCTTTTAAAAACTTAAATTAAAATTTGCAAATTAAGGAATCAGTCGTTAGTAGAAACTAGAAATAGTTAACCTAACGCTTCCTTTTAAAAACTTAAATTAAAATTTGCAAATTAAGGAATCAGTCGTTAGTAGAAACTAGAAATAGTTAACCTAACGCTTCCTTTTAAAAACTTTAATTTAAATTTGCAAAGTAAGGAATCAGTCGTTAGTTGAAACTAGAAATAGTTAACCTAACGCTTCCTTTTCAAAACTAAATAAAATTTGCAATTTAAGGAATCGGCCGTTAATAGAAACTAGAAATAGTTAACCTAACGTGTCCATTTAATTCTTGAAGTAAAATTGAAAGCTAAGGAAAATTTCCTTTGAATTTAAATAAAAAATTCAAAATAAGGAATCAGTCGTTAGTAAAACTATTGGTAGTTAGTCTAACACTTCCTTTCAATTCTTGAATTAAAAATTGCAGAATAAGGAATTAGTCGTTGGCTGATAAACATGCCTAACGCTTCCAATAAGCAGAAATTCTGGAAAATGAGATCGTTTCGCGGAAGCTAAACAAAGTTCCCAAATGTTTTCTCTTCATTCAAAAATATATTTGATAGGAAATCAGTCGTGGCTTGGAAACCAATATCATATAGTTTCTGCTCTAACGCATCCTTTAAATTCTGAATTCAGTGCCACTTAACAAAATTTCTGTAATTTGATTCTCCAACTTGGTAAATTGATTACCTAATATTGGAGTAATTTGCTCAGGGATCTGGAGGCAGTTGTTTACATTGCATAATAATTCATGTCGCTATTTGGACTTAACTATTCTGTTGTAAAATCTTTATTATTTTAATATCTGAAATGCGTACGATTATCTTGCAAGAATTAAATTCTTATCCTTTTATTTATATTATTTTTCTTTTTAGAATATTTTAGAAATTAGAAGTTTTATTTCTATTTTTAATTTCCCGTACCCAAACTGCTAAGCTAACAGTAGTAACGCCCCAGTATCTCTGAGGACTTTCCAATTGTACATGCTTGTTTACAAAGCTAACATTTTTATTCCAGAAAATAGAATCTGAGAAATTATATATTTATATTAAAAAATGCCTAAAGCAAAAATAAAGTTATCTTGTAAGCACTGTATCTCTGCAAAAACTAAGATTTCTCACAATTGCATCAAACATTCAGAATGTATAGATTCTGATTTTAGCTGGAATCCGTCATCATGTCAATCATGTTCAGAACTATTTTCGCAAGCTGCGAATGGCGAAATGTGTGCACAAAAGAAAATCAGAACTCTGGCATGGAGGATAAACCCCTTGGTTAGAAAGGCAAGACCAGATGCCAGTCACATTTTCGCTAGCTACGAACTCAAGACTCAGTTCTCCTTTCCTTGGCTGGAAAGAGTTACGATGTTGAACCAGAATGAGCCAATTGTGACCGGTTCTTCCGAATGTCTAGAAGCAGCATCTAATATTTCGGCCCAACTCCTTCCTCCTATATCGCAAGAAGATATGAACCTTTCCCCAATTTCTTTCTCCTTGGGTAGTTCATTTCCCAGTCTGCACTTGGACGAGACTACAGTCACAGAATCTAATGCTCCGAATAACATGGTCGAAAACCTCATTGAAACTCGTAGTCCTCTGCCTACCGAACAAGGTTCTCCTAACAATCCAATTTCTGTTTTATCTCCACCTCAAGAGGAGATACTAGACTTGGATTGTATTCAAGTATCAGATTTTGTCCAAAACAAAAACTCTGACTCAGGATTCCAGAACTTAAACCATCAACCGAGTACTTCGGTACAAGTACATCAACACATATCACAGATGGGGAATCTTGATACTGGAGGAAACAGTCATGGCTATGTTTCTAGACAAGAGTTTGACTCTTCCATGAGTAAGATCAGTAATATGCTTGAAACTATAAACAATAAATTGGTGGGCCCGGCAGTTCCTCATGTCACAAGAGATAACCAAGACCATGATATTTTCTCAGATTCTGACTCGTCTGTCGATTCTTATCAGCAAGAATCACCTGATTTCGATATTATCAGAGAAATATGGCCTTCCATAATTCCTATGTGGCCATTATCTGAAGAGATTATTTCCTTCGTCAGGAGGAAGCCTACGCCCACACTCTATTTTGTTCCTCCTAATGCTATTGTATCTTACAATGAAATAATCTTCGATGATGAAATTAAAATCAGCTCTAATGATGCCTTTCTGGGGTCATTTGATGATCTGCCTGTGTTAGCATTCAAGAGAAGATCTCTGGAGGTAAATGAGCTTTGCAAACTTCTGAAAATTGCTGATGTTTTTGAGAAAGTCAGATCCTTCTCAGCTGGTTATCACTTCAAGCAGACCTGTGCTCTCCTTGATTGGGTAGAGCTCGGCTCAAAATCTTGGCTCTCTGGGAAGAAGGGTACATTTGAGATCCCAAAATCTTATGGTTTTAATGACAAAATAACTAAAGAAGAGGTTCTTCAAAAGCAGATGGAGAAACCCTCTCCATGGTTTTCTCTAAACTCTTCTGATGCAAGAACCAATGATGTGTTGAGATTCCTCGAGAGTCCTGCACTTGACTCTCAATCTCATCAAATCGATTCTATTCCTCAATCGATCACAGTACCTGTTAATCAAGATATGAGAAATAGGGATTTCAAAGTGCGGCAACGGGCAATGACTTTCCATAATCTTTTGTTTTCCTTACGTCTCGTTGAAGATGTTATCGGGAAACTTTCGGAATCAAATAATTCTACTGATTTGATTAAAAGTTCATTACCTAAGCTTCAGGAGTTTATATCGAACACAAGATTAGGCTCGGAAAGTTTGTCAAGTTTTTTCATAGAAGAAGCTGCTACTGCCCGCCAGGCACTAAGGAAGGCTGCTTGTTCCTCCATCAGAGATGAAGACATATCAAGAGCCCTGATTAATGGATCCATTTTCTCCTCATCTCTCTTCCATAAAAACTCTATCAACATAGTCGTAGAAAAAGCCCAGAACCCTCAACCGAGAAAGATTGGAACAGTTAAATCTCTTCCTCTTCAATACCAGAAAACTTCTGACCACCCAATAAGCTTCGCAAATGCTAACGCGCCCTTTCGAGGCTTAAGAGGAACTCGCTTCTCGAGGAACTCAACCTTTCGTAGGCGCTCTATCAGTCAAGGAGGATATCCGGACAGCAGGTACAACTCTAGGCTTGATACCTCGCTTGGAGAGAATTCAAACCAACAGAAGTTTAATTTCTCAAACAATAGCAGAGGAACTAGAGCTTCGTCTTTCCGGTTTTCTTCAGTTAGAAGACGGAGAGGACACTCTTCATTCAGAGGAAGAAGAGGCAATAGACAATGACTGCTTGGTGGGGGGGAGGCTTCAAGTATTTGCAAAAAATTGGCTCCTAGGTTCGAGATGGCAACAAAAGGTTGTATCGGACGGCTTGCGATGGGCTTTCCTCGGAAATATTCTCCCCCCTCTAATTCATCACCATCAAACAGTACCTCTATCTTCAGAACTGACAGTTCATTTAAACACCCTCTTGAAGAAAGATGTCGTAGAAAAATTCAATGGAGAAGCTCATTGCATATCTCGGATATTCCTAGTGCCAAAATCAGGTGGAGGATCCAGACTAATATTGGATCTCTCCAAACTGAACAAATTTCTAGTTCCTGTAACTTATCAACTGCCCACGATAGAACATCTGAAACTTTTCCTCTGCAAACCGAAATTGTTGATGAAATTGGACCTAAAAGACGGTTACCATCATGTAGCAGTCCATCCCAATTTCAGGGAGTACCTCGTCTTCAAATGGGGCGAGAAAACTTTCTGTTACAAAGCTATGCCTTTCGGTCTCGCAATTGCCCCAGCAGTGTTCACAGGGTTAATGGGGCATCCACTAAAACTTACGAGAGAAAAGGGTATCTTCGCGATAGCATACCTGGACGATTGGCTAATTGCAACAGACAGCTTGGAAGAAGGGTTGCGGGTTGTTGCTTGGACAGTGAATATGTTCAGAAAATTAGGTTTTCTAATCAATCGGGAAAAATCCTCTCTGTACCCTTCAAAAAGGCTGACTTGGCTCGGTTTCGATTGGGATGCAGAAAATGGATTAATTCGGCTACCACTGCAAAAAGCAAAGAGCCTCGCTTACAAAGCATCTCAATTAGCTAAAGATGCGGAAGGAAGCAACAAGGAGAGAATTAGAGTCTCTAATAGGAGAAATGGGTTTTGCTGCTCAAGCCTTGCCGGAGGCAGGCATCAGAAAGAAATATTTTCAACTCGTGCTCAAACACTGGCCAAAGATCGGAAGGGATGTTACAAACGACATCAATCCTCAGGCACTAGAAGATCTAATATGGTGGATCAACCAAGAAAATCTCCATGTATGGTTTACCTTCAGGAAACCTCAAAGACAACTGATGCTTTGGACAGATGCTTCTCTTCAAGGCTGGGGAGCTCACATAGAAAACGGAACATGGATAGCCAAAAACTGGAATACTTCTTCTCGTCACAAGTCGATTGCCGAATTAGAGCTCCGAGCAATTCTTTATGCGATTCAGAGTCCTATTGTCCCAACAGATGTGTCCCTGATTGTTCATACCGACAGCCTTGTGGCTTATTGGACAATCAGGTCAAAGGGTTCAAAAACGTCCAGAAATCTAACCAATGTCGTTCATCAGATTCTAAATCAGTGTCATCTGAAGAGGATCCACTTGGAACCCGTTCGAATCCCGGGTTCCCTAAATGTGGTAGCAGACGGTCTCTCCCGAGATCATCCACTACCAGGGGAGTGGAGAATCAACAAGTTGGATTGGGAAAGGCTGACACGATGGAAGGGACCATTCCAGATCGACCTAATGGCTACGCCTTACAATCGCCTCCTACCGACATTCGTCTCTCCATTTCATCATCCTCAAGCGGTGGCAGTGGATATCAAAATGGTGGATTGGAATCGTTGGACAAATGTGTACGTGTTCCCTCCACCCGCAATGCTTCCCTGGATATTAGACCGTCTCCAGAGTTTCAAAGGGAAAGCTGTTTTAATTGCAAGGGTTCAGAAGTTACACCCATGCTATCCAATGATTCACGCAATGATGAAAGACTCTCTTCCTCTAGCTTATCCACCCTTCCAACTTGTACGGGGGAAAAGGGTAGAGGATTCAGAACATCGGTCTTGTCAATGGACCGCATTTCTTTTCTCAGGTCTAGATTCGATTTGAAATGGTCCAAGAAGGTGACAAGCAAGCTTTTATCCTCTTCTAGGCAGTCAACCATTAACCAGCAAGAAGTTGCATGGAAAGCTCTACAATCCTGGCTTATCATAACTGACAATGAGATATCTGAAAATTCCTTAATGGAATTCTTTTGTTTCTTAAGGGATGAAAAGAAGTTAGAAACCAGCACCATTCTTAACTACAAAGCCTCCTTGCAGCTTCCTCTCAGTTTTATCAACGACATTAACTTGAATGCCTGGGAGTTCAAGCAATTAGGTAAGGCATTGTTTCTTGATAGACCTCCTATCCTGAAAAGAATTCCGGAGTGGGACCTGAATAAAGTTCTTGTCATGCTAAAGACTAAATCCTGTTTTTCGCAAGATGGAGATCCCTACTGTATGCTCAAGAAATGCCTGTTCTTGACTGCACTTGCGTCTGGCAGTAGAGTGTCTGAACTTTCTGCAATAGAGAGATCCGGAATTCATTTTGACAAGCTCGATAGAGCGACTTTACCAGTGAAACCAGGATTTTTATACAAAAATCAAAGATTGGGTCGAGCTCCACCTAATGTAACTTTTCCCTCTTTGAAAAGTTGTCCATCTCTATGCCCCGTTCGTTGCTTAAAATTATACATCAGTGCTTCAACAATTACATCTGGTCCTCTGTTTTTGAACAGCAAAACGTCTAAGCCTCTGCATCCTTCTACAATCTCAAGAATTTTAGCTGAAGTCATAAATGAAGCTGACCCTGGAATGTTTCCTCAAGGTCATGATATCAGGCGTGTATCATCCTCTTTGGCTTGGACCAGAGGTACCCCACCAAGTGAAATCATCAAGAGATTGTTTTGGACATCATCTTCTACATTTATTAATCGTTATCTAGGCTCATTAAAAAATTCCAATTGTGTTGCTGCAGGTAGTAGTAATTGAGTTATTTCTCTCATGTCTAAATATTTATTGATTCAAATTTGAATTTATTTCCTAAATTATTTTATTCACAAGTGCTAATTGTGATTTGGTAAATAGACATTGTTTTATATTATTTGGATTATTATCTTCATTATGAGCTATTTGTGCTTCTTGTCGTCTTATTGATGGAATATATGTTTACCTCAGCCAGAAGTGTATTATTCAAAAGGGATTTAGCAAACTGGCATTAAAATTACAATAAAGTTATCTCATATGACAAAAATGGAGAACATTGTCTCCATAAATTGTATATTTTTGGAATATATGAGATAACTTTATTGTAATTTTAATGCCTGGCCTCCCTCCTCCCCTGATATTGTGTTTTTTCTTTGTTTATCCCAATTAATGAACTGATTAGAAACACATGTGGCAGCCTGTTTATGCAGCGGATATTCGGTGGGAAGTGAAAGAAAAAGTTCATCAGTCAGTAGGATAGTATGGAATACCTTTCTCTTATAATAATTTTGATACTTTATTCGTAATTAATTGCCCTGACGCCGACAATCTTCACAAATTAGAACTAAAGAGTGGTAATAGCAAACTGGCATTAAAATTACAATAAAGTTATCTCATATATTCCAAAAATATACAATTTATGGAGACAATGTTCTCCATTTTCAAGTTTTATTAAGTATATAACAAGTGTTTGAAATCGCCTCCACTGTGCTAAATACAGAGATCAATCCTCTTTTTTTCAAAATTAGCGATTACTGCAAATATATTTTGGTTACCTCACGTATTTCAAGTCTTCAATCATGTTTGGTTTCAATTTGAATACCTTCTCTTTAACATGTATAAGAGATAAATTCCAAAGGTGAAAGGTCAAGGGACCTAGTTGGCAAGAGAAAACGGTTCGGTCCGAAATAATCTTGTCCTCGTAGTGATTTTTCAACCAATCTAGTGCAGACAAGATTGATTGATTGAGTGTGCGCAGGTGTTCTTGATGCTTCAGTGCAGGCTATTTCGCATCGTACATCTCATCTTCTTTGGAATCACACAATCCTGTCATACATATCTATCTCACGAAGATAGCATATCAGCTTCTCCACATCAAATTGTGATTCGGGTTTCTCTTTGAGGATGTGACTTAGGGTTTCTTCATAGCTCAGGTTCAGTACAAGTGGGAACATTCTGAGTCTGGCATCTATGAAAGATGGACATTCAGCTATAAGATGCATAACGGTGAGTGGAACTAAGCAGTCCTCACAGTATGGCTGCACTCCTTGTTCCATGAGGAACCGGTGTGTTATCCTTGTATGGCCAATCCTCAATCTTGTGAGGATTATGGAGTTCTTTCTATTAGTACAATTGAAGAGTAACTTTGATTAGTGATCTACGCAAAATTCTCCATCGCTGACTAGTAACAGTGTAAAGTGATCTACAGCTCCAGATCACTTTACAAAAGTTCCAAATGATTCGACTGTAAAGTGCTCTACACGCGTAGATCACTTTTCATTACTCTCACTTCGCATTCAAACATAGTAATCTACGGTAATATAAGCGTAGATCATTATTCAGGTATCAATGTTACTCTCTCACAGACTGCAACTGATCTACGCTAAGAATAATTTTGCAATTTGTAACGAGCCTTCTGATTGGCTAGAGCTGCTAGACATTAAGTACAGTGAGTTCTAACATTATTGGTATATTATTACAGTGCAGGTCATTGAGAGTTTTATTATTACTATACTGCAATAATTATTATTTATAATATAAAGTTAATGAAAAAAATTTGTTGTAACAATGAGTAATTTTTATTAAAACAATTCATTATGATATTTTTTATATATATTAAAAAACAATTATTTATATTAAATTGAAGTTTAGATAATATGAACGGTGCAAATAATGTTGCAGATAATTTGAATAGTAAAGGTGGGTAAGAAAATAACTATCAATATTTAAAATATCGATGTAGGTAAATGAAACTAAATACAAACTGTGACAGTCAAAGTATACATATATAATAATGTTATTAGTTATTACATTGAAAATAAGTCGTGTGCAATGACACTGTAAGTAATTAAAACTATATTTTATTACACATCTAACGATAAAAAATTGTATACTTTTTCCGAACACTAAGTTTTAATATTTTATTGAAACTTTTGAAAAGTCGTCAAAAAAGTGTGACAATTGTAACACAATCATATAATAATTATAATTTAGTCCAATAATGTTATATTATTTTAAGTATCAAATAGTAATTATTGGTCGTTATCAATTTTTTCGATTAATAATGGTTGGTATATCAGTTGTCAATGTAAGTGTTTCTTTTTAATTAATTCCCGCGTTAATAATTTTGGTTTATCTTCGTTGTTGGTAGCTAACGGTTACTGTGAGGGGGGGGGACTAACAGGGGGAGGGGGTAGATACAATGGAGAGGTATCCTTTATGTATTTACTACAGTTTCACAAATAGAATAAGAAGTGAATGATTACACTGAGAAATATGATGCCTCTATTTAACTGTTTGCTCATATTTCTTTGTTGACTGATATTTAATAATGTACGACAGTATATAAAATATTAATGAAAGATCATTTTAATTTTGGCGCTAAGGTCAAGGGGGTTGAGCATGCATTGCTGTATGTGTGCGTATATTGCTATAAGCTTCATAGTCAGTTAGGCATGTAGTAACTTGTATTTCTTCGATTTTCTATTGATGATCTATCATTGATATTAGATTCACCTAAAATTAACTGCTTGGGAAATAGTATTTATTTCTGTAATAAATATTAACAATTTTTTAGGAGCCAAGCAATTCAATTTTATAATATAATTGAAGTATAATGTATACATTATACAGTATGACATATAAACTCCGCGCACTTTACTAAATAATTACTCGTGATTACGAAATGTATGTAAGTGTATGAAGCGGGGCTGACACTGACGGGAAACTCATGAATGGGGAAAACGAACAATGCTTGAAAGAGTGTTAGAGTATCTAGGAAAACCTACCTAACTAGAGTATCTATGAACCTAGGTAGATACTGTAGTTAGGTAGCTACTGACTAGGGAACTAGATACACTAGTCTTTCCCAGTACACACTTCATCTTGCTGCTAGCAAGATGAAGTCGTGGAAGAGAACTAGATAGGTACTAATATGATGGTATAAGAATCGTGCCATCTTGAAATAAGCTCATGTGTATATATTAAACTTAATAAACACATTTAAAAAAACTAGTTTGGTACCTAGTTACACTACTTAGGTAACTAGTTACAGTAGTCAGGTAACCAGATATACTAGTTAGATACCTAATTCCATTAGTTACCTAACTAGTTATACTAGTTACTCAACTATTTATACTCGTTTTCATTATTAATTACTGTAAGTTACACTAGTTACCTAACTAGCTACACTAGTTAACTAACAAGGTAATCGCACTAGTTACCAAAAAAGGTTACCGACTAGTTACCTAACAAGGTTACCGCACCAGTTACTTAACGAGGTTACCGCACTGGTTAGGTACCTAGTTAACTGGTTAGGTACCTAGGTAACTGGTTAGGTACCTAGGTAACTGGTTAGGTACCTAGGTAACTGGTTAGGTACCAAGGTACACTGGTTTGTGGTTAGGTACCAAGGTACACTGGTTAGTGTCTAGGTACCTAGGTACACTGGTTAGAGGTTAGGTACCTAGGTACACTGGGTAGTGGTTAAGTACCTAGATAACTGGTTAGGTACCCAGGTAACTAGTTAGGTACCCAGGTAACTGGTTAGGTATCAAGGTCAGTGGTTAGTGGTTAGGTACCTAGATACACTGGTTAGTGGTTAGGTACACTGGTTAGGTACCTAGGTACACTGGTTAGTGGTTAGGAACCTAGGTACACTGATTAATGGTTATGTACCTAGGTACACTGGTTAATGATTAGGTCCCAAGGTACACTGGTTAGTGTCTAGGTACACTGGTTAGTGGTTAGGTACCAAGGTACACTGGTTAGTGTCTAGGTACCTAGGTACACTGGTTAGTGGTTAGGTACCTAGGTACACTGGATAGTGGTTAGGTCCCAAGGTACACTGGTTAGTGGTTAGGAACCTAGGAACACTGATTAGTGGTTAAGTACCTAGATAACTGGTTAGGTACCCAGGTAACTAGTTAGGTACCCAGGTAACTGGTTAGGTATCAAGGTACAGTGGTTAGTGGTTAGGTACCTAGATACACTGGTTAGTGGTTAGGTACACTGGTTAGGTACCTAGGTACACTGGTTAGTGGTTAGGAACCTAGGTACACTGGTTAGTGGTTAGGAACCTAGGTACACTGGTTAGTGGTTAGGTACCTAGGTACACTGGTTAGTGGTTAGGTACCTAGGTACACTGGTTAGTGGTTAGGAACCTAGGTACACTGATTAATAGTTATGTACCTAGGTACACTGGTTAATGATTAGGTCCCAAGGTACACTGGTTAGTGGTTAGGAACCTAGGTACACTGATTAATAGTTATGTACCTAGGTACACTGGTTAATGATTAGGTCCCAAGGTACACTGGTTAGTGGTTAGGTACCAAGGTACACTGGTTAGTGTCTAGGTACCTAGGTACACTGGTTAGTGTCTAGGTACCTAGGTACACTGGTTAGTGGTTAGGTACCAAGGTACACTGGTTAGTGTCTAGGTACCTAGGTACACTGGTTAGTGTCTAGGTACCTAGGTACACTGGTTAGTGTCTAGGTACCTAGGTACACTGGTTAGAGGTTAGGTACCAAGGTACACTGGTTAGTGTCTAGGTACCTAGGTACACTGGTTAGTGTCTAGGTACCTAGGTACACTGGTTAGAGGTTAGGTACCAAGGTACACTGGTTAATGATTAGGTACCTAGGTACACTGGTTAGTGTCTAGGTACCTAGGTACACTGGTTAGTGTCTAGGTACCTAGGTACACTGGTTAGTGTCTAGGTACCTAGGTACACTGGTTAGTGTAATAATGTAGTTTGTTGTATCCGCTAGATTGTTGTACTGCACACTTCATGATTGTTTAATGACCTGGCAGGGGGGGGGGGGCGCAACGCCCCCCGATATACATATATTTTATGTCTAATCAGTAATGAACTACAAAAGTGTCAATAAGGATTAAATAATATAGGTAAATAAGGATTTAAAAACAGGGGGGCTCGGGACCGGGGGGGCTCATGACTGGGGGGGCTCTTGACCGGGGGGGCTCATGACCTAGGGGGGCTCATGACCGGGGGGCCTCTTGACCGGGGGGCTCTTGACCGGGGGGCTCTTGACCGGGGGGCTCTTGACCGGGGTGGGGGGGGGCTTATGACCTACACCCCCAAGGTACACTGGTTAGTGGTTAGGCACTAGGTACACTGGTTAGAGGTTAGCTATCAAGGTACACTGGTTAGTGGTTAGGCACTAGGTACACTGGTTAGTGTCTAGGTGCCTAGGTACACTGGTTAGTGTCTAGGTACCTAGGTACACTGGTAAGTGTCTAGGTACCTAGGTACACTGGTAAGTGTCTAGGTACCTAGGTACACTGGTAAGTGTCTAGGTACCTAGGTACACTGGTAAGTGTCTAGGTACCAAGGTACACCGTACACTGATTAGTGGTTATGTACCTAGGAACTCTGGTTAGCTAGTTACAAGAGGGAGACTAGTATCCGAGTGACTTTATACTAAGGGGTAAAGTCAAGAGCCCCCCCCCCCACGGTCATGAGCCCCCTAGGTCATAAGCCCCCCGGTCACGAGCCCTCCCTTCCTATTTTTTTAATCCTTACTTAGTTAAACAAATGAAGAACTACTTAGATAGAAATAACTGAGAGTTGCTAGTGTAGTTTGTTGTATCCGCTAGTTTGTTGTAAACACGCTCTGTACTCCATTATTTACAGTTAATCTTCTGAAAAATAAAAACTAGAAACTTACATGTCCGAAAATAATATAGAACCTCATCAATGTCTCATATACTGTTTTTATTTGATGAATATAATATTATTATTAAGGAATATAATAAGTCATAATTAGCTCTAAATTCATTTATGAATAGTTTATATATTTGTTACTATAAATAAACAAATAAATAATCTAATCATTTCCCCTTCGGTCTATTGGTGATACCTAAGTAAGTAGTGTCTCAGATGATTGACAGATGATTGACAGTGGTACAACCAGTGACATAAGTCAGGCAGCCAGTGGAAGTGACTGTTCACTTCACATGAATGACCAATGATTACAACACTAAATTATATTATAAGTGAATACAAATCTATTTGTATAATGTTGTAAATAAAATATCAGCTTATAAAAAAATGTTAGCATATAGTTAACTAGAAGATAATTTCTATCTGTGTAATCACTCCTTCTCTCCTCAACCTCCCCCCTCCCCTGAGTTACTAGTTACATCTCTCCTCACCCTCTACCCCGCCCCGCCCCCAAATCACAAATTACCTTCCTGAATGATTACGTGAAACTGTATAGAAAACCTTCTTATGTGTAAGATAAAAACGTTGCTGAATTATTTATTCCTTTTTTACTTACATACAGTTATTGATCTTACAATGTATCATAAAATGAATTATTTTATTACTAGGTTCTGATTTTAACTTATCATTTCACCATCGCAGATAGCAGGAGGTTATAATTTAGGTGGCATTTATTTATTTGTAATCTTGATTGGTACTTGCATAACTCAAAAAGGTTTCAATCAAATTGCCTGAAATTTTTTTGAGCAGTTCCCCCCTTATAATATGTCAGTTAGTAAAATAACCTGGGCACCAAATAGAGTGAGTGAAGTAAAGCACTCATATTTTTTTTCTATTTCATTTACTTAAAAATAAGAGAGAAGAGAGCAAATGGGTTATTATAATTTTTTAAATATCCCATGATATGTAAGTTACAAAAAATAATACATTTTGTAACTTATAAATTACAAAGATAATTCTCTATTATTTTATTAATAAGAAATCTTCAACATAATAATTACTTTATTTATAGTAAATATAACCGAGAACAGAGAGCATTTCCTAGTATAGTATAAACTACCTAGTTATGTTGTAAAAAATCACTTTCCAAGTTTCCGAGTACTATGGGCGTTCAAACATTGCAACGTTTCCTATAAATTTTAACTAAAAGACTGTAAGTTACTAGGTACCAAGTTACTAAGGTATAGCCGTATAGGGGAAACAACAAAATAAATCATACCTATCTATAGGGTTAGTTCCGAGTTATCGTCTGGTTCCAGATTTACGAAAAAGTAAAAAAGGTTAATATGAGACTTAAATAATAATTAGAATAATTTTTCACGTGCTCGGAAATGTGAAACCGTTCGATAACTCGGAACTTATCTTAATTAATCAGTTACCTAAAGTGTAAATAACTAATCAATATTCTTAATGAATTCAATCAATCATATTATCTAATAAGGTCATCAGCATAAAAAATACTCAATACATCTATCTCAAATCTTCAGTCAAATATTAGTCACAATAAAAAAAAACATAAAAAGTCACAATAACTCATATTATCCACACAATGTGAAAATTCGATTTTAATATTTCAATAATGTGATATTTTACAACGACAAAAAGTGGTCAAAATGCATGAATAAACAAATGATAGTTCAGCATTATAATATAATTTGGTTATAACAATAATTTACATATCTATCAGTTGTCATGTTTTAGGTTCTCTTTGCAGTTCTAGGCTCATTAATTTGTTAAACATTACGATAGGGAGCGACTGATAGAGGGGGGGGGGGTGGATGGGTGACAGGGTGTGTGAACGTGATATTGGGGGAAGTAATTTGGCGGTAAATTATTACAGAAAGAAAATTAATATATTTAACTGTATAATTCTATTTCTTACTAAACTGATAATTTATTTACCAATAAATACAACTCATTCGTGTTAACATATAATGTAATTTTAGTGTATTAGTTTCTGGTCATTCAAAGCTTGAATGTTTGTATGTAGGTTTGCTCTCGCACGGTCACTTGTGGTGGACTTTCGTGTTAATTAGTAAACCACTGTCTATCATATTCAAGATTTAAAACACTGATTGACTATTGAAGAAAATGTATTTTTTATGACTTAGGTAGTATACTCGTGATAATAATTAAATGAATAATTTGTTTTATTTCAAATAATGTCCATTTATAGCGCTTTAAATAGTGTAAATATATAGAAGTTCAAATTATTTTAGGCAATGGATGTTTATAGAAAAGTACACAGTATGAAATGTATTTGAGTAGTTAGTTACTAGCTAGGACTGCTAGGTACATAAAAACATTATTTTTGGATAGTATAAATTACTTTGCAACATTAGTTCGTTGATTACTAGACAGGTACATAGATACTATAGTCAGGTACTTAGTTTATAAGTTATTCGCCTACATACACCAATTGTGTTATTATTAGGTACCTAGAAACACTACTTGGTTAATTATTAATTAGGTACCTAGATACTATAGTTTGGCTATGAGCTGAGTACCTAAGGTTAGGTAGATATCTAGATACACTTGTTGAGTTATTACAAATTGAATTAGATAATTAGATACACAAGATGACTCATGAGTTATTTATTTATTTTTATTTATAAGCTACCAAGATACATTACCTAGTTGGGTAGTTAAAAGTTAGCGCACTAACTAGTTGTGAGTGGTGTTGTCTTCACATAAGAAAACAATATGTTATTAAGTACTAGAAATATCACATGATTTGCGAATATCACCTGTACTTGATTTATTGTGAACAAATTAGTTATTATTAGGAAAGAAATAAGTTTTCATCAATGAGATTATTGTAAGATAGTAGAGGTGGTAGTGAGTTGTATGGTGAGTAGTGAGTTGTATGGTGAGCTGTATCATGAGTGGTGAGTTGTATGGTGAGCTGTATCATGAGTGGTGAGTTGTATGGTGAGCTGTATCATGAGTGGTGAGTTGTATGGTGTGTTGCATGGTGAGTTGTGAATTGTATGGTGTGTTGCATGGTGAGTGGTGAGTTGCTTGGTGACTGGTAAATTTAATGGTGAGTTGCATGTGACTAGTTTAATACAGTGTGACTAGTTAAATAGACTACAGTGTGACTAGTAAGGTTATCTACAGGGTGACTTTAGATACAGTGTGTTTAGTGCATGTCACTCCCTATGCGTCTGGGTTAATTCTCCGTTGCGTCAGAAAGACGCTCGTGCACCCTGCTCTGGCCATGTGGTCATGCGTCTGCGTCCAACAGACGCTCTTATGTGGGGAGGAGCCTGTGTGCTGGCTATTATTTAATATACCTCCCCCCCCCCCCTCACCTTCCTTATCTTACCAAAACTTTAATACTGATTGAACTTTTAGAGCATATGAGTTAAAGGGAATCATTATCAAAATTATGAATTGATATCATTCATCAATAATTATTATGAATAATAACCTTAATCCACCTTAATGCTTTTTATAAAATGTCAATATAAACACTGGTTTCTACATTCTTACAAAATAAAACCGCGCAAAGAACACGCGTTATACACTGAATACCGCCAAGATATTTTTATGCCGAAGTAATATGTTATCATGGGGTGTAGGTTATAAGAGCCCCCCCCCCCCCCCTTGTTTTTGTAATCCTTATTTACCTATATTAATCAATCCTTATTGACACTTTTGTAGTTCATTACTGATTAACATAAAATATATGTATATGTAACTCCCCTGCCATGTCTTTAAACAATCATGAAGTGTGCAGTACAACAAAATAGCGGTACAACAAGCTACATTAGCAACTTTCAGTTTTTTCTATTTAAGTAGTTCTTCATTTGTTTAACTAGGTAAATAAGAATTAAAAAACAGGGAGGGGGCTCATGACCGGGGGAAGAGGGGGGGGGGCTATTGAACGTACTCCGTTATCTTGAGCTCTAAGATAAACTATTCTATTATTTCAAAATAACTCACTAAAAATATCAAATATATTGCAATTACTATAGGTGATGTCCTATAGTAACTCAACATTAAATTCAAGTTTTCATTCATATCACAATATTCAAAGAAGGAATACTGAGTATGTATATAAGCATTTTTATTCCAGACAGTTTACTCATCATCTGATAGATCGATCGAATTGTAATATACTAATAGGTACTCACCATATATCATCACTGTAGTAAAAAGATTTTGAATGAAAATTGTGATTGATATTCGAATACATAATACGTACATTTTTGTTAAATAAATTCAAAACTATGCATACAAATTAATGCTAACTGTATTTGTTTTAGTGATGCATAATAAATAATTAAATTTTAAATTTTAGTAAGGGTTTTAACGTCTACTTTAGAATCAAGGGCCTTATCGCTGATGGCATAAGGAAAATAAATACAAGGGACTGGATGAAGCAGTCAGAAAGGAAAGTGGCTTTGTGAGCAAAATCAACATCCACCGTATGGGATAAAACTCATGGATGCAGAAAAGCTACCTGATCGGTGAATGCAAAAAAGAACACAAGTTCAGAATTTGTAATCAGAAATTGTAATATTATTGCACCCTTCAATATATGTAGATCACCGCTGCGATATTTGTGAAGATAAAATATTTAGTATGGCAATTAAAAAAGAGAAACATATTTTTTTAGAATAAAGGGTAAGCTCCGAGTTATCGGATAGTTCCACATTTTCGGTCATGTAAGTTAAAATACATAATCTAATATTTTTTCTAGATATTATAATTGGTTTAATGTCCACCAATTAAAATATTAAACAAAATGTAAAACTATATATTTTATTATAAAATGACCCCATTCCTTGTTGAGTGCAGCGATGCACTTTAATTCACTAGGACTTTATGGAAAATTGATTATTAAAAAAATATGGTACCTATGCCATCAAGGAAATAAATAAGTTATTAACTGCAACTGTCACTTTATTCGGTGATTCAGAAATTATTATGACTTATTCCAATGAAGACAATATTGTGCTATTTTGGAGAAAAAATAGAGTAGGTACTACCTGTAATGAGCTATTTATTGAATTAATTAAATTATTGAATTAGAGTTGTCCCATCACGCCACTATTCATACAACATGATTTTAAATAAATTATCAACGAAAATCCAATATCTAAATTTTTAACTGGTAGTATTAAATCCATTCATATTAGTATAATAATCAATATGATTATATATTCCATTGACCATTCCTACTATGTAATCATTACTTTAAATAGGAACGTACACAGGCAAGAATGGGGGAGAGGGTGGGGGGTTTCGCGCCCCTTCTAGAAGTGTACATACACAGTGACATCGTGACTCATGGCATCTCTATTATCTGTTATTTGGATCTTATATCTTAAGGATTCATAGAATTATCATAATGCATTCAATAAACGACTAATATATTAATGCTTATATGAAATAGTTAACCATAATTTCATGAAGATGTTTTCCAGTAGTTTACACGTGTGCGTCAGGTACTTGTGTACACTATTCTACACGTCACAACTTATGTATACAGTTGAACTTCCAATGCAGCGGCTTAAGCGGCTACAGCCATACAGTTGTAGCCGTCGAAATGCTTTCCAATGCTACGATCGACTGTAGCCGCTCTACTACCGTCAGTTTCACTTAATTACTTAAATTATTAATTAATTAATATATTAATATTAATTAATTAATTTATATTGAAAATTAATGCAATACCAAAGATACCTCAATTAACAGCAAACTTTGTCTGTTATTAACGCTTCATTTATTTACCGTCCACAAATAAAAGGGAGCTGTAAAAATTACTATTAGACGCAGCAGCTCTAGCCGATGGCCTTAAAGGTACGTTTTGCATGCAGCGATCTTCAATCAGCGATCTTCGCTAGGAAATTATCAATAATATACTGCTAAGTTATTATGTAAAGCTTTAACTATCGTATTTGATGTTGATATTTGACCAACATCACTGTTGGTCCTGCTTCATACCCTTTACGTGCCTTGCACAATCTCGAGATTGTCGCGCATTTTCAATGAATCTAAAAGCGCATATATTATTGTCGTGACTGTACATATGTATATCGAGTATATGTATGAGAGTCGTAAATGTACGTATACACAAACCCCCCTGTCAGGTTATTGAACAATCATGAAGTGTGCAGTACAACAAACTAGCGGATACAAAAACTACATTAAACAATTTAATCGAATTAGGGATTGCATCATACTAATAACTAGAAGATATAGAAAAATAAAAAATGAAAGAAAAAAAATCAATTTTAAGGCAGAGGTGATGTTGCATATATACACATACTATTTCACAAATAGAAAAGGAGTGGAGTAAATGATTACACTGAGAAAAATGAATTATCCATTTAACTCTGTGCTTATATTTATTTTTAGACTGATATTTATAAACGACTGTGAAAAAAAAAATATTGGTGAAAAAAAAATATTAATTTTGGTCCTCTAGTTCCTTTGAGTCTGAGGTTGACCAATGAGCATGCTTAAATATGTAGATGTATGTGAGTTTGTACAAACAGTTCATTTGGTTGGCTTGAGTGAATGAAATATCGCCCTTGAAAAATTAACGACACCCCTTTTAACTTTCATTACCAGATTAGGACGTCATTCTTGAAATTAAGAAGACGAATGTATGGTTACATTTTAATTAAAAAATAAAATAGTTAGATTGTATTAACAATGAGATAATGATTGTAAAATTACTATATGAATATGCCTATATAAACATATTGAAATATATAAAATATTTTAGGTAATGGAATTTTAAAGACTACATTATTGATAGTTATATACCTACTCATCCAGCATACAGTAAAACTATTACATGCTTATAATTTATTACATTAATAGATTCGGATGATATATTGTAATGAGCTTCATAGTTAGTTAGGCATGTTGTAATTTGTATTTCTTCCATCTTTTTGATGAAAAAACTATTCGAATTAGTATTACCTAACGAATGATTGTAGGACATAAGCACCCCCCCCCCACACACACACCCAAGGTACCTAGTTACACTAGTTAGGTACCTAGATACACTAGTTAGGTACCCAGATACATTAGTCAGTCATCTAGATACACTAGTCGGTTACCCCCCTGGGACATAAGTCCTCCCGGTCACCCCTCTCCCCCCTTGTTTTTTAATCCTTATTTACCTAGTTAAAGAAATGAAGAGCTACTTAGATAGAAATAACTGAGAGTAACTACCTAAGCAGGTATAACTGAGAGAAGCTACCTAGATAGAAATAACTGAGAGTAACTACCTAAGCAGGTATAACTGAGAGAAGCTACCTAGATAGAAATAACTGAGAGTAACTACCTAAGCAGGTATAACTGAGAGAAGCTACCTAGATAGAAATAACTGAGAGTAACTACCTAAGCAGTTATAACTGAGAGAAGCTACCTAGATAGAGATAACTGAGAGAAGCTACCTAGATAGAGATAACTGATAGACCATACCCTATGACCTACACCCTTGGTTACTTAGGTACACTATAGTTAGTTGCACTAGTTACTTACCTAGGTACACAATCTGCGGGACTATAGAGGTGTCGTGTCCAGGAAGGTATAACGTGCACACACTAGTTACACTAGTAACAATGCCTTTGAGATCTAAAAAAGGAATTGCATTACTTGTCAATAGTTGGATAATAAGGTTAGATATCGATATCTAACCTTCCTTAGTACCAACCATGGAACTTATTACTCTGTTGCACTATACGTGCTACCTTCATTGTTTACACTAATTCTTCTGAAACATAAAAACTGTAAACTTTCATGTTCGAAAATAATATAAACTTCATTATATTCCCCCCCTGCCATTAACCATAGTGCTACCCTCCCCAGTCCCCCTTAACCCCTCACTTTCCGAGTACTATGGGTATCCGATCCCATAAGTTTTAACTAAAAGACTGTTGTTACTAGGTACCAAGTTACTAAAGTATAGCCGTGTAGGGAAAATAACCAAAAATATTGTACCTATCTATAGAGTAAGTACCAAGTTATCGAACGGTTCCAGTTTTACGAACAAGTAAAAAAGGTTATTATGAGTATAAAATAATAATTAAAATACATATTTTACGTGCTCGAAAATGTAACCGTTCGATAACTCGGAACTTACCCTAATTAGTCAGCTATCTAAATTGTACATAACTAATCAATATTCTTATATCAAAATATTTATTTAAATTTAATAACAAATATTTCAATCGAATAATTAAACTAGGTAGTATGAACCATATCATAGGTAAAATGGTCATCACTCATCAGTATAAAATTTACTCAATATATCACAAATCGTCATTCAAATAACAGTCACAATAATACATCTTTTTATCTAGATTTTGATTTTATATATTTCAATAATATTTTTTTACAACGACCATAGTTGTGAAAATGCATTTTCCCCAAATCTGTATATCCCTATATAGTATTATACGCTCAAACATCATCTCACCCCCTCCCTCCCCCTCTATCAGTAGTTTTTTGGTACCTATCGTAATGTTTAACAAATTAATGAGCCTAGAACTGCAAATAAAAGCTATAGTCTATGACTCTATACCATTGTCAAATGGTCTCTGTATTGCTATAACCAAATTATATTCAAATGTTGAACTAACATTTAATTATTATTGGATATGATTATTCTAGAATCTTAAATAACAAATATTTCAATCGAATAATTAAACTAGGTAGTATGATTACAGAGAGAAAAAATAATGTTTTTAACTGTATACTTCTATTTCTTTATAAACTGTTATTTTATTTACAAATGTATACTATACATTCGTGTTAACATCTAATGTAATTCATTGCATTAGTTTCTGGTCATTCAAATCTTGAATGTTTGTAAATAGGTTTGTTCTTATACAGTCAGTTGGGGTGGACTTGCGTTTTGTAAACCACTGTCTATCTGTGTATCATATTTACACATTCTACCAAACGTTTGGAATTAAACTCATTTGTTTTCTCTTTCTTTTTAATGTAAAAATATAGTCTTTGAAGGGAGTGTCTCACTAATTTAACTTCCCCCCCCCCCCGTAAAAACCCCGCAAAATTCAAATTTTATTAAAATCCCTATTTCTCTCTCATTATTTGACATAGAGACATATGGTTCGTTTCATTTTGTTCAAAAATTTTCACTCTACAATTATTTAATAGTCCTTTCATCAAATTCGCATTCTCAAAAAAAATGATAACATAATTTAAAAAAAAATACATTTTTAAATGTGGTTACATTCTCCCATAGACTTTTTTGCACGTTGTGTAATAACATTCCAACTGACCGTAATTCCACGTGAACTAGGATGAAATAATCATAAATCAATAATTTTCTCATATTGATAACCATTTCAAGAAAAAGCAGGAGTATATAGTACTAAACTATATAATATATATTTCAATCTGTTTTCCAAATCTATATTCTTTAATTTGCTGAATTTCAAATTCAAATATTCCTTTCTGGTATTATTTGTATTTGTAGTTAAGATACTAATTTTTCTGTCAATTAATAATTATTTGTGCAATATATTTTAATCAGATCAAATTTAATGAAATTTGAGATAAATTAATTTAAAAATACCCCCTTCCTAGTGCACGTCCCTATTTCATTTAGGGACGTGAACTAGGAAAGAGCTATTTGTATGTATTTAGTTAAATAAATTTTATGTAAATAAATTTTATGTATAATGGGGATCATAAAATATATTGATAGGCCAATTAAAATGGTGGATTTTGGAGATTATTATAGTGGACAATGATATATTATTATGGTGGGCAATAATATAGTATTTTTGGTTGGCCATAAAATATTATAATGGTTGGCAATGAAACATTTTTTGGATGGGCAATGAATAGAAGATTAGGGTGGGCAATGGAAGATTGTGGTGGGCAATGAAAGATTATGGAGGGTAAAAAAAGATTATGGAGGGCAAGAAAGATTATGGTGGGCAATGAAGGATTATGGTGGGCAATGTAAGATTATGGTGGGTTATGGAAGATTATGGTGAGCAATGAAAGATTATAGCGGGTAATGAAAGATTATAGTGGGAAATGAAAGATTATGGTGGGCAATGAAAGATTATAGTGGGAAATGAAGGATTATGGTGGATAATGAAAGATTATGGTTGTCAATGAAATATTATGGTTGGCAATGAAAGATTATTGAGGGCAAAGAAAGATTATGGTGGGCAATGAAAGATTATGGTGGGTACTGAAAGATTATGGTGGACAATGAAAGATCATGGTGGACAATGGAAGATTATGGTGAAGCAATGAAAGATCATGGTGGGCAATGAAAGATTATGGTGGGCAATGGAAGATTATGGTGAGCAATGATAGATTATAGCGGGTAATGAAATATTATAGTGGGAAATGAAGGATTATGGTGGGCAATGAAAGATTATAGTGGGAAATGAAGGATTATGGTGGGTAATGAAAGATTATGGTTGTCAATGAAATATTATGGTTGGCAATGAAAGATTATTGAGGGCAAAGGAAGATTATGGTGGGCAATGAAAGATTAGGGTTGGCAATGAAAGATTATAGTGGGCAATGAATGATTATGGTGGGCAATGAAAGATTATTGTGGACAATGAAAGATTATTGTGGGCAATGAAAGATTATTGTGGGCAATGAAAGATTATGGTTGGCAATGAAAGATTATAGTGGGCAATGAATGATTATGGTGGGCAATGAAAGATTATTGTGGGCAATGAAAGATTATTGTGGGCAATGAAAGATTATTGAGGGTAATGAAAGATTTTGGTGGGCAATGAAATATTATGGTGGGCAATCAAAGATTATGATAAACAATGAAATGTTAAGGAGTCTATGAGAAATTATGATGTGCCGATCATAATCTCACATAAGTTATACAAATATTTTTTTTATATATTAAATGTTAAAAGCGTGACATTTTTCTTGCAACCAACCAACAGACAAAGACACAAAATGTGAGGTATCGGAATGATAAAATATTCAATAATTTCACTTGGATCAAGTATTATTTCTCATGGATCAAATTCAATTGCATAAAGATCAAATTCAATTTCACATGGTGCAAAGTCAAATTCACTTTGATAAAATTGATATTCTCTTGGATCAAATATTATTTCATTTGGATCAACTAGACCTGTAAAAGGTATAGTTGGGTTCGTTCTTTCCCGACTTTATCTTTCATCGTAAGGACAATACTGTTTAGAAGCACAGTTACCTCTCAACCCTCCAAATATTCTCCTGTGAGATTAATATTGTAGAAGCTGACAAGGTGTCTAGTTATTAATTTCATTAATAAATATTTATGAAGCATGTTATCACTAAATATTTGTAAATATAATAATAATTGAAAGAAAAATGATAATTCTCCGTACACAAAATTTTCATTATAAACTTTATATTCATTTTGACAATAACTATTACATTTATAACCTCAATAAAAAGTTGATTTTTTTATAGTTACCTCTATCACAGTCCACCATTGAAATAGTTTTCAATAAATGAGCAATATTTTTAGAAAATGAATTTCAACCAATCAGAGGCCGCGTAACATAACTTGCGTAGAGCACTCTTCACACGCTGTAACACATACAGTGAATAATGATCTACGCATAACACTGGCGCACGTAGATCACTCTTCACTTCACTCACTTGCAACGCCTGTGATCTACGCGCGTAGATCACTTTACGTGTCACGATTTGCCGTTTTTATAGTAATCTACACGCGTAGAGCACTTTACATTTGGTGTTATTCTGCATAATTATTGAGGGATCTACGCGCGTAGAGCACTATACAACTCTTGCGTAGATCACTAATCAAAGTTACTCTTCAATTACTTGATGGCCACACATCTACGGAGTCTTTGATGATTCTCAGTTTGTTGTGCTGTACGTTTCTCCATTCTTCATTCCAAGTTGATTTTATTTTTGGTTTAATGATTGCGTACCAGTCTCTGTATGGAATGGCATCGTTGATTGCTGGCACATCTCTCTCAGCAATCGATGTAGCCATATCATCTGCTTCCTCATTTCCTATGATGCCAACGTGCGCTGGGCACCAGCAAAACTTCACTATTTTGTTCCGAGCTTTTAATTTTAGCAGCCAAATTATGATCTTGGTAATCAGTGGGTGTGTTGATTCATAATGGTCTACTACATTTAGTGCACTCAGAGAGTCACAGAATATGGTGAAGCTGTTCTGGGGAGAATCTCTGACAATTCGCAAACCACACAGAATGCCACACAGTTCCGCAGTGAAGATGGAGCTTTCTCTCATAAGTTTCATACTCTTTGTATCATTCGTGCTCACAGCAGCCTATCCAACTCCTCTATCCTGCTTCGAACCATCAGTATATATATGAAACCGGTCACAATGAAATTCATCTCTGTGTTCTTGGAAATACCTTCTCATTTCCATGTCTGAGCATGATCCCTTTTTAGGGTAATCATAGGAGGTACAGATCAAGTCAGAGCAAGTCTGCCACATAGGTAGTTTAGTGAATTTGAAGTGAAGTGTGGACAGATTGAGATTTACACTATGCAATAGTGATTTAATCTGACCAGCTATCATGTTCTCATTGTTTGTTCCATTCTCATCTTCTTGATTGGTATAGTTATATGCTATTGATGTTTGGAGTTGTTGAAATCTTGCATAGTATTGTAGGAGAAGTTGCTGTCTGCGTATACGTAGAGGTGGTTCACCGCTATCAGCATACAGACTGTCAACCGGAGATGATCTGTAGGCGCCTGTGCATATTCTTTTAGCAGCATTGTGGATTGGATCTAGTTTCTTCAGGATGTTTTCTTTTGCAGAGTTATAGATAGTGGAGCCATAGTCTAGTTTAGATCTGATTACAGATCGGTAGATACGAAGTAGAGATGAGCGGTCAGATCCCCATGTAGTATGGGAGAGGCATTTCAATAAGTCAATTCGTTTCATGCAGTTTTGTTTTATTGTTGTTATATGTTCTTTCCAGGTTAATTTATAGTCAATGATCAAACCAAGGTATTTTATTGATTCTCTGTTTGGAATAATTCTATTATTGAGAGTGATTTTTAGAGGAGGTTGGAAGTTTCTCTTTCGGTGAAAATGTATACAATTTGTTTTGAGTGCAGAAAATGTGAATCCATGCGATGTTGCCCAGGAGATGATTTTGTTAACAGCCACTTGAATTCTTCTCTCTAAACTTTGAACATAGGTACCACTGCAATAGATAAGAAGATCGTCAACATAGAGGAGGCTCTCAATACCGTCCGGGATATTCTCCAGAATACCGTTGATAGCAAGGGAAAATAATGTGCAACTCAGCACGCTCCCTTGCGGTACACCCTGCTCTAGAATCTGAGGTTCTGAAACAGAATTGCCAATTTTCGCTTTGAAGAATCTGTTATTTAGGAACCGTTGAATGAATATAGGCAATTTGCCTCTGAGACCGATATCATAGAGAGCGCTCAAGATCCCATATCTCCAAGTTGTGTCGTATGCCTTTTTAAGATCAAAGGACACACATACAACGTCTTGTTTCTCATTGAGTGCCTTGTTGACATCAGATGTGAATTTACTCAATGCATCTATAGTGCTATGCATTCTGCGGAATCCGAATTGTCGTGGAGGGAGACCCCCTATGCTCTCCAAATAAATTGTTAGTCTGGTGTTGATAATTTTCTCCATTATTTTACCAACACAGCTAGTCAGTGATATGGGGCGGTAGTTCTCAGCACAAGTGGATGATTTGCCAGGCTTAGGAAATGACAATGTGATGGATGTTTGCCATAGTTGCGGATATATTCCAGTATCAAATATTTTGTTGATTATATTAATAAGTAGTTTTTGGAAGCTTTTATTACATTTCCTGATCATATTGTATGTAATATTGTCTTCTCCAGCAGCTGATTTATTTGATGATGATAGCATTCTATTGAATTCAAGTACAGTAATTGTTGAGTTATAAGATAGGTTTTCATGGGTTTCAAATTTAATGGGATATTCTGCATTTTGTTTCATCCGAATGAATTTAGCATCATAGGAAGCATCACTGCTGATGGTCCTATAATGGTCTGCCATAATCTCTGATACTCTGTCTTGGTCACTAATGTGTTCATTGTTGATGATCAGGAAAGGTGATGGTATGGCTGTATAGTTTCCAGGAATTTTACGGATTCTTTTCCAGATTTTAGACATGAGTGTTGATGTTGATGCTATTAATATAACTTTTCCATGAGGCTTTTTTTGCAGTTAACAGCACATTTTTCGCAACTGCTCGTGCTCGGTAATATGCGATTTTGTCTATAATTAGGGAACTTCGTTGGTTTCTTCTAAGGGCTTCTTTTCGCTGACTTATTGCTCTCGTGCAATCTTCAGTCCACCATGGTACTCTCTTTGGTCTTGGTTTGTTGCTGGATTTAGGTATAGCTATGTTTGCAGCCTTGATTATATGCTCATTGAAATGGGAGATGAGCTCATCAACATTCATGTTTGAGATAATGTCTTCAGTCTCTCCCACACCAGTCTCAGTTTCAAATCTGTCCCAGTCAGCTTTGTATTTCATATATCTTGTTTGAGGTATAAATGGTACATTGGCAGTTTCTTTAATACAAATGGGGTAATGGTCGCTACCACAGAACATTGAATAGAAGAAGTGTAGATCCCATTATATTACTCTTGAGTGCCGTTTACAGTGACGTCACTTCAACTAGAGCCACTCAGCCAATCAGAGGCTTCGTTTCACCAGTTCTGTTTGAGTCCGTATTTTGAATGCGTATTACAACCGAAATGGTGTCAGTTTGTGTTTTTTGCAAAGAAGATTAGTTTATTATTGCTTAGTAGCTGGGCTATAGAATATAGATAATCGTGTACTTAATTTGGTAGGAAGATATGACTCCCAGCAAAGATAATGAGCCGAGGTAGAATGCACGCTCAAACTGTTTTCGAGAGAGTGTTTATAGTGACGTCAGCGATCAATGGACGTGATTGGTTGAAATTTTACGACTGGGTACACCATGTGTACACGTTCGATCTGAGCTTCTTCTTATTCAATGTTCTGTGGTCGCTACCATGGAGGCCATCCATTGTCGACCAATGAAGATCTAGTGAAGCTTCAGCTGAGCACATTGTCAGGTCTATAGCAGAGTGACTATTGGTTTGGGTGTGAAAATGGGTGTAGCTGCCTGTGTTCATTAATGTTACTGGGGTGGATAGTAGTGCTGCTTCTATTGTCAGAGATCTGGCATCTGATCTTGGGCATATTGGGTCCCATGATGGGTGCCTGCTATTGAAGTCTCCTCCTATGATGACAGGAGATGGTAGTTGGTCAATGATTGATGTGATGTCGTTCAATGTGATCATTTTATTTGGTGGGATGTAGATATTGCATATAACATACTGTTGGTTGAGACGTATTCTGAAAGCAGTTGCTTGGAGATTGGTATTCAAAGGGAGTTTGATATGAGATATGTCGTTTCTAATCAGTGTTGCTAGTCCATTGCCAGGAGTGGGAACGTTGAAATCACAGTAGATTGAGTATCCTTTTGGGGCTTTAGGAATTTTGTTACCGATCATTGTCTCTTGTAGAAAGGCTATAGCAAGGTTCTTTATGTGCAGAATGTATTTGAGATCTTCATATTTTGAGCGGTAGCCTTGGCAGTTCCATTGGATTATTGATGACATTTTGTGGGGTTAAGATTAATGATTAGGTTTTCTAATCATTTTAGTTTTGTTATTTGCTTGTCTTCATCGATTTAATTTAGATAGATCTCGTTGAGATTTATCTTTTTTGTCCTTGGATAATTTACGCATTGCGTTTAGAATATCTTGTTGTTTATATGGGATATCTGATATATCAGGGGCTGAGTTTCTTTTGAGGTGGGTAGGTTAATCTGGCGGTTTGGTTATTTCCATAGATTCAACGTTAGTTCTTTCAGTGTGAATTTTACTATGGTTACTTTTTAAGGGAGTGATTGGTTGCACTCTTTTTTCTTTAGATTTGGGTTTTTCAGGGGATGTTGAGTCACTCCTTTGAAGGGGTCTTTTCGTGGATTGAGGTTGGTTCTTTTCTGGTGTTTGGATATTTCTTGAGATATTATTGTTATTGTCATCTGTTTGTTGGTTTTGTGGGTTGTTCCGGGCTGTTGAAATATCATCGGTTTTTTGGTTTTGTAGGTTGTTCCGGGCTGCTGAGTTGTCATCTTTTTTTTGGTTTTGTAGGTTGTTCCTGGCTGCTGAATTGTCATCTGTTTTTTTGGTTTTGTGGGTTGTTACGGGCTGCTGAAATATCATCTGTTTTTTTGGTTTTGTAGATTGTTCCGGGCTGCTGAAGCATATGATCTGCCTCTATTGGGGAAGTTGAGCATTACTTTGGCTCTAGCTTCACCAAAAGTGAGATGTTCTTTTGTTTTGATTGTGAGGATTTCTTTTTCGAGAAGGTATCTTGGGCAGGTTTTTGAGGATACATGGTGGTCTGTATTGCAATGATAGCAGTTTATTGGTTGTGTGCAGTTGTTTGGGTTATGGTCATCAGATATATCTTTGCCACATCTGCTGCAGGTAGGAGTTGACTTTCTACATTTTGCACCAGAATGACCATAGTTTTGACAATTGTAGCATCTTCTAGGTAATGGGATATATAGTCTTACTCGTTCTACAAGTCCAGATCTGATAGTTATTCTTTCAGGGGGGTTTGCAAAGTTAAAGGTTAGGATAAGGGTAGTAGTTGGTTCAGGGTTGGCAGATTTGGGTGCTTTAATAATTCTATGGCAGCCGATGACTCCCTGCTCGGAGAGACCTTCGGTGATATCTTCATTAGAGTATCCTTTCAGCAGAGCACAGGTGATTACACCTTGTGATTGGTTGTATTTTTGATGTGGGGTTACTAGAACTGGTTCCATTAATAGTGTTGTCATTTTGGTAAGTTTTACTCCTTGTTCCTTAGATTTTATTTCAACAGTCCATGATTTATTTATAAAGTCTTCAGATATCTTCTCACAGGGCCCAATTAGGTTTAGAATTGCTTTGTCGACTTTAAACATATTGAGATTCGTTAAGTTAGATTCCCCCACAGGTTTAATAGAGTAGAACTTAACAAAACTTCCTTGATTATATAAGTTATCGAAGGTTAGTTTATTATTTTTCATTTCTCTTGGTCTGGCAACGTTGTTGCTTAGTTGTAATTGTTGGCTCACTTTCTGAGCGTGCACTGAGGGTTTTACAGTACGTTGATGAGCGGGAGATTGGGGCTCTCCCAAGCCACATGGTTGTTGAGCAGATCCAGATGAAGTTCCAGGTACAGAGTCGGTTGTTATCGGGGTGTCGCTTGATCCGACCGGGAGATTCTTAGCACCACCTTGCCCCCCACTCAGCGACGACTGGAGGGGCTGCCCGGGACTGCGAGGGCCATGGCCTTAGTTGTACTTATCATATTGTGATCTTAGCCTGTATCAGAGGGGATTTTTGGTGAGGTTGCCTTCCTCGGTGGGATATTCTGGGTCGGTGATCTTATGGTCAGTCTGCGTGAGCTATTAGTCTGGCTCCTCAGTGAGAACCTCTCCAGTATGATTGCATCTTCCGGGGTGACCAGGTCACCCCACTGGCACAGTTCCTCACTTCGTTGGTGCGCTCAAGCCCCCCCCACAACGTCAATGTTGCCCACTCGGGGGGGTGCAGACAAGAATGTGTATGCAGTTGCAGTGACCTATTCGAAGCAAACGTCAAGATAATTGTCGTCAGTCATTACAGTAATTAACATTTCAATGTATTCGTCGGTGTTTACAGAACAAACATTTTCAGTCTCTACATCTACAAAATATGGACCTATGCGAACTCAAACCGCACCGAACTGTCACTTTCTTCTAGTGCAATGGTTTCTCAAACACTTCATTTCTTGTCCATTTATTGAACAAATTCTTAAACATTTTTATGTTTATATCCTTGTTGTATTGAATGGCATTTTTCTCTTAACTTTAGTTGCAGAACTGCTAAAATGATGTTTAGAAATGAAAACACGCTATTCAATAGTTAGTTGCATAATGATTCATGAGGGTTGACTAAAATGTGTTGACGAAATATCCATTATGTTTAATTGAGATAGATATCAGTATCCCTCATTCGATAGTTTTCAATATCTTTGATATCAAATAAAACTTGAAAATATACTCTATTATGTGATATTTGTTTCATCTTTCTACACCAATTACTTTTTGAGTTATAAGCATTTATTTTCGACCAGTTTTTCATTGGTCACCCTGTATAGCTACAATGAACAATATATCTCATTTCCCCCTAGTACATTTTATCAATTACTACAGCTACTTTCTTTATATTTTTATAATCTGAAACTATAAGGCCTATTCACTATACATTCTTATATCATTTCTTAATTCTAATTTTACTACAATAAGATACTCACAGCGATTTTTTCAGGCAGTAAACCCAGGCCAAGGTTCTTCCCCACCGAAAACATGTTCAGAACCCAGTTTTGGGGCCGTTTGGGGATGGGGAAAACATTAATCTCTGCCCCCTCCTGTCTCACATCGAGCCAGGCCCAGTCACCGTCAATAGGGTCATAGAAACGGTTCAGTCTGTTGATGCGATGCAAGCGGTACTCCCAGTAAGGGTCCAAATCCACAGGACCTGCGAAAAAACAAACAGTAACAAGAATAATAGCTAGTTAAAGGCTTTTTCTATTCTCAGTTACAAGAATAATAGCTAGTTAAAGGCCTTTTCTATTCTCAGTTACAAGAATAATAGCTAGTTAAAGGCCTTTTCTATTCTCAGTTACAAGAATAATAGCTAGTTAAAGGCCTTTTCTATTCTCAGTTACAAGAATAATAGCTAGTTAAAGGCTTTTTCTATTCTCAGTTACAAGAATAATAGCTAGTTAAAGGCTTTTTCTATTCTCAGTTACAAGAATAATAGCTAGTTAAAGGCTTTTTCTATTCTCAGTTACAAGAATAATAGCTAGTTAAAGGCTTTTTCTATTCTCAGTTACAAGAATAATAGCTAGTTAAAGGCTTTTTCTATTCTCAGTTACAAGAATAATAGCTAGTTAAAGGCTTTTTCTATTCTCAGTTACAAGAATAATAGCTAGTTAAAGGCTTTTTCTATTCTCAGTTACTAGAATAATAGCTAGTTAAAGGCTTTTTCTATTCTCAGTTACTAGAATAATAGCTAGTTAAAGGCTTTTTCTATTCTCAGTTACTAGAATAATAGCTAGTTAAAGGCTTTTTCTATTCTCAGTTACTAGAATAATAGCTAGTTAAAGGCTTTTTCTATTCTCAGTTACTAGAATAATAGCTAGTTAAAGGCTTTTTCTATTCTCAGTTACTAGAATAATAGCTAGTTAAAGGCTTTTTCTATTCTCAGTTACTAGAATAATAGCTAGTTAAAGGCTATTTATTTTCTTAGTTACAATAGATGTTATTTATTAGATATATATGGTTAGCTCTGTCCCATTATTGATCATATAAAAATAAATATAAAAATTAGATTATACATTTTTTTTGTTTTTATATGATCTATATTTTAAGATCGTTCGATAACTCGAAACTCACCTTTGAGTATTTATACTTTTATAAAATATTTACTTACAGCCTGCCTCATCACTGCGGTCACTGCATTGGTACTCTCCATTGCACCTCTCAGAGGGGAAGTAGCACCCCCCAGTGAGGCAGGAGAGTCTATCTCCCTCACACTCTGGAGCATCTGGGGGAAGAAATAAATTGAAATACCTTTTATGGTTAAATAGTTAACAGTCACTGGAATAAATTTAATTTCAAAATGTTTACTAGTTTTATAGGATCTGGGTGTTGTGTACATCCGGTGGCAATCTGGAGTGCGGTGTTTTGTTACCGTTGGAGTTTGTGTGAGTGTTGGCTGTGTCAGGTGACCAGGCTGTGTGTGCGTAAGTGAGGATGGGTCTTATGAACCGTTTATAGAGTGTTGTTGTGTCTTCTTTGGAGTGTCCGTAAGTTGAGTGAGTGAGGGCGCACATGACTTTTAGTCTGCTATTGGGTCTGTTGCGAGATGATGGTAACATCATCCTCGTATGCGAGAGTGTGTACCGAAGTGTTTGTTGGCGTGGGAAGATCGTGTAGGTAAAAATTGAGAAGTGTAGGGGAGAGAACGAAGCCATGATGTACTCCCTCTGTGTAGTGTCTTGTTCTAGAGGACTTGCCGTTGTATAGTGTTTTACCAGAGCGAACTGATGGGTAACTGGCAAGTCATTTATGAAGGAATCGTGGATATGTGTGTTGAGTATTTGGATAGTTAGAAGGTGTCGTGGAACTGTGGCGAAGGCTTTGTTTATGTCTATGGCAGCTATGATTGTCCTACTTGCAGGTTTGTTAGAGTTCAAGTCTTCTCGAGTGTTGTCTTTTTGAGGTGGTGTGTTCGGATCTGAAGTCGTGTTGTGAGAGGGATAAAGAGATATGTCCATGGTGTTATGTTATTAAGAAACAGCCTCTTCAGTAGTTTTTGAGGGGGGTAGAGAGAAAGGAAATAGGGTTTGTTGGGCTTCAGAATCGGGATGACCTTGGCTTGTTTCCACGTGAAATTGAAGATGTCTGAAGATCCTGATGTCGTGTGGTCAAGATGTTTCAAATGTTTGTTAGAAGGGAGGTGATTGGTATCACCTCCACACCAGCATCTGTCAAAATACTCACCCTTGACTTTGTTTCTCTGGTAGAAGACTCCAGCGTCTGTCAGAAGAACCAAGTCTGAGAAAACAAATGTTGAGGCAGTATCAGGTCCTGTGAAGGAAGTGGGGAACAGACGGATTGTAGAGCCACCTCCATCTCTAGACCTAAAGGGTTGTCAAAATAGTATAATTTAGCTAATATATATCCAATTAAGTCATATATGATAGAGGTATATAGTATTCATATCATGTTCACCCAATTTGTATTTCAATAAAATTCCTCTCATTCGAAAAGTAAGTTTACCATCAGTTAACATTACAAGATATAAGTTCTTGGTCAAGTTATGTCTAAACAAGTTGGAACATGTTAGTCTAACCTCGTAGCAGCTCTCCTAATGTGTGGAGGGCTAAACTCTGCGTAGTCATAGTCATCCTTGAGTCGATGGTGGGGGTCCTTCCTTCTAACGTTAATCCTGGCCTCTTGAATGGCTTGTCTGGAAATCTCTGCGTCCTTGCCATAACCCATCATGTGGTGGAAGACCCTCGCCTCGTCCAAATCGTGACCCGCATCCATGAAATTGGTCTCCTCCCAAATTGCGGACACTCCAAAGAATGCCCCAGGCTCTCCTAACATTTTCAGCTCTGAGGACCCGCCTGAATGATCTTTATGATCATTCCATCTGATGTTCACCTGTCAATTTGACAATTCATATATCAAACGCGATTCAAATCATTTAATTCATTTAATTTGAATGAAAAATATTTGAAATAATTTAACTTTTATACCTCTCTTATCCGTAATTAATTCATCCTGACTTATTTGTTATAGATTATTATTTAGTTAATTGATGTTACTAATTTATCATGGCTTACCTCATGTCTTCCCAAAGGATTCACTGGGACAGCCACTGAGTGGCTCACCACTTCACCATCTTCAGTCACCACCCACACAACGATGCGACACACAGGTGCCATCTATAGAGAGTATTATTGTTAACGCATTTTACTTATTGCCAGGCACATTTTCAATGGCTTTATCAAAGGCTATACAATTACCTCAGTAGAAGCAGGGATGGAGAAGCTACTGACGGAGGGGATGTTCTGATCCACCACAGGTTCCCTATCCACGTACAGGACAATGTTTCTATTTCCAACCACCTGTTAGGAGAGATGAATGTAGAGTCGAAACTAAAGAGTCTTCAGAACAAAATTTAAGCAGTTTGAACCGCTTTAAGATCTGTATACCTAAATTTTAGCCGTTAAATACACTTCAGCTAAAATCTTATGTAAAACGATTCACTCACCAAATAGTTGATATAAGATGCCCTGAAATTATTTCTGGCATGAACTACAATGTAATCTCCAGGATTAATCATTTCTGAAGAAGTTTCTATCTGTAATATATCAAGAGATTATTACAAAGAACAAGATACAGATTCACAATCTATTAGATCTAGTATTTAAATTCCTTTTTTAAAACATTAACCAAATTATATTAGTTACCTGTAGATGGTAATCTTATTAATTACCTGTAGATGTTACCTTTAAAGTGTAATCTTATTAGTTACCTGCAGAGGGTAATCTTATTAGTTACCTGCAGAGGGTAATCCTATTTGTTACCTGTAGATGGTAATCCCTAGGTGAGTGGTATTTGACGCCCACTAGTGAAGCAGAAGCAATCAGACCACTAGTGCTGGTGAAGCTATGCAGAGTGAAAGAAAACACTAGGTATTATATTGTATTTACTTGGTAAATAACAAGTAAAAGAATTAGACAGAGAGGATTGATCAAATGTAAAGCAAATAGTAGTTTTCAGACATTAGTTCAAGTTCTCACCTTGCATCTACTTTGAGAGTGTCCGCTTTATCGGGAACATCGAAAGATACTTTGACGACACCTTCTCCATCAGTGATGTCACCGCCGTACATCTCTATGCTCTCTACCTGTAGAATAATATTGTAGCTAGAATATTTAATGTAGCTAGTTACCCTATGGCCGTAGAAAAAACTTATTACATTATTCTTCAGCTATGGGAAGTGAATCAGATGTTCTTCTCTGTAAAAAGTGGTAACACTTGTGTTTAGCATATTTTTAAAATTAGATTTATTTCCTTAGCTCTCCCCTTTTATTTCTCTATATTTAATATCCCTGTTATGAACTATAATTTCAATAAGAATAGCTATACCTATATATTTCAATAACTCTTGAAATAACATTGTTTCTTTCTCAAAAGTATCGAATGATGTTAATTGCTTACATCCTCTCTTTTAACCCTTACCCTAAAAGTCCGTTAAAATACCACCGTAAGACATTCTTATTGTATCCGTAGGATTATTATTGAATATAAGGCCTAGGTATATAATGAGCTGTTTGTAGTCCAATTCGAAAATAAGCCTAAAACTGATGCTTTCCTGTATAGTTTGGTCCTCTGTTAGATTGGCTCTAGACTTTGTGGAGTTAACAACCACAGAGCGCTCTACATTTTACCCTCTTTTCGATTTTCCGCAATAGTCCATATTTGCCAAACTGTGTATTTTTATATTTGTGCCTATAATAAAATTGAACCGGTCATTATCCGCTTTAATTTCCTGTGTAATTGATAGACATTAATTAGATCAGTTACTAAATTATGGAAATAAAGAATAAACAATTGGTTCTGAAGGGATTAATTCACATATATTCCCATTAAAATTTGAAAGTCTAGTGTCAATTCTCAAACCCAAGAAGTGATCGTAACATCCCCCCCCCCCTTACCTTACTCCCCCCACCACCGGAGGAGAAGGTGATAGTCATGACCGCTTCACTAAGTTCTTCCTCATCGAAAGGGTGGTGGTCAGAGTACGAGGCAAAAAGCTGGGAAAGAAACAAATAAATTCTTTATAAAATAAAAGAAATAAAAACATATAAAATTGCTGTTACTATTTCAATATCCAATTAGAAAATCCTATTATAATTCATTCAGAAGTATAAATTCCTCACATGAACAGTGATGGGCATTCCAGGCCTGAATATAAGCGGCTGATCCCCCAGGAACTCCAGGTTGGCTCGTTCCAGCACTACTCTGGACACTGCAAAGCCCTCTATGATGTTCCAGCCGAACACATCCCCCACCACTGCAGTGATTCGGACACTCAGGTCCTGATCTGAAATGCACGACAAGAACAATATGAAGAGTGATGCTGTGAGTTAGTCTGAACTTTGAAGATAGAAGGCTATGATAAATTTCAAATATATTCAATAAGCAGTGATTTATATTGAATCTTATTAATTATCAGTTATGTTTCAAAAGGAAATAATACTTTTATCGTCCCAAACATAATATCAGTTTAAGAAGCATCAAATACATTACACAGATTGCTAACGATGGAATAATAACTTTTAATCAATCATAATTCAATATTAGGTTTTTTGAATCTGTCCAATGCACATCGTCTACCCCATACCTTCGTCAGGGGCGTAAGTCTTCAGCAGTGACACCAGGGGTATGCTGAATGGATGCACTCCTCGGAACTGAGTGGGAGAAAGAGTGGGCTAACTTTCGAGACATCGAACACTTCCACATTTTCGATCATATAAAAATATATATATAGTTATGAGGTAAATAACTTTTTTTAATAAGAAAAATTTCTCAATTAGTAGTCGAAAATTACTTCCTTAAATAAATTTACCAATATCTCTCTCATATCGCATATTAATTTTTCAAATTTCAAGCTTAGCAACTGACGTTAGGAATGAAGTCCTCCATGACCTGCTCGAAGGCGGTGGGTACAGTGAACTGCTCATGTCTGCACACCTCTACCTTCAGGCTGCAGTTACCGTAGACATGTCTCCAGTTGGTCATGTTAGCTATCACCACGCCAGTGAGACTGTCCTCTGAGAACTTGGTGGTTTGGGGCAAACGGACGAACACCTGAAGGAGGTATGGAGATTAGAAGTGGAACAATTGCTAAGATGGGGCTAGAAGAGGAAAAAATATTAAGATGAGGTAGAAGTTTATTGACATTGATTAGTAAAAATTGACGTAATTCATCTATAGTAAAGAAAGCGAACATTTAAAAAAATATGTATATTTGTAATATGGGGGTTTAACGTCTCATTCGGAACTAAAATCCATATCACTGACATGATAATATAATTTCTAAGTCAGTTTAAGTGAAGAACCTTGGAATCTTGATGTAAGCTGGTATTCTTGATGCTTCAGGGCTTCCTATTTCGCATCGCACTCTTCATTTATTCAGGTTTCATTCACACTATTTCATCAAGTATTCCAATCTGTCTAATGTATTGAAGCAGTCTGTGGAGGTCATATGGTTGGTCTTTGTTTTCGGTTAGTATTAGCTTCATTGTTTCGATTGGTTCCTGTGTTGCTTCTGGGTATATTCTTCGTCTAGTGTCCGAGTGTGTTGGACATTCTGCTATTATATGTTTCACTGAGAGTGGTACAATGCAGTCATCACAGTAGGGTTGTTCTCTATTTTCCATGAGGTGTTGGTGGGTTATCTTTGTATGTCCTATTCTTAGTCTGGTTAGCATGATTGAGTGTTTTCTATTTGATTGGTTACTTGATGGCCAGCAATCTACAGTCTCCTTCAGAGAACGGAGTTTATTAACGGGTACATTCCTCCATTCTTCTCTCCACACGCCTCTCACTTTCTTTTTGATAATAGAGTACCAGTCTTTGTATGGTATTTTCAGATTCATTATCGGGGTGTTCTGGGTTGCGGCTTCTGCCGCCATCCTATCTGCTTTCTCATTGCCGGGGATATCCACATGGGATGGACACCAGCAGAATTGAATTTTTTTGTTCATCATTTGTAATCTAATGACAGTTCTTACTATTCTGGAGATCAAGGGGTGAGTGGAGTCGTAGTGTAGGAGTACACTCAGCGCGCTACGTGAATCACATAGCAAGATGAATTCTTCCTGGTTTACTGATTCTATTATCTTCAGGGCACATAGTAGTCCGCAGAGCTCAGCCGTAAAGATTGAGCTCTCAGCCATCAGCTTCATCTTGATACATCCTCTCAGGCTGGCAGCAGAGCATCCGACTCCCATCTCACTCTTAGATCCATCAGTGTTGATGGGGAATTGATGGTGATGGTGCTGGCTGAAGTGATCATTGAAGTAGCTTCTCATAGTGTAGCTATCGCAAGAGTCTTTTTTTTTGGATAGTCATGTTTTGTACAGAGGATGCTAGGGTTTATCTGCCATGTTGGTTGGTTGGAAAATTTGAAAGGTAATGTCGAGATATTCAAATGGAGATTGTTTAAGTTTTGTCTGATAAGGTTTGCAGTGCTTGTTACTGAGTGGTTTAGGTCATGGTCACCTTGTGCTTGGTGAACATATGGGTAGGTTGCAGAGGTTTGTAGTTGGAGGGTTCTTGCATAATACTGCATTATCAATTGAGATCTTCTGGCAATCAAAGGGCTCTCACCACTCTCTGCATATAGGCTTATCATTGGTGATGACCTATATGCTCCAGTGCATAGTCTGATTGCTGAATTGTAGATTGGATCTAGTAATTTTAGGATGTTGTCTTTAGCAGAGGAGTATATGGTGCTTCCATAGTCTAGCTTGGATCTGACGATCGCCCTGTACAGTCGTAGCATGATCACTCTGTCCGATCCCCAAGATGTGTGGGAGAGGCATTTTAGGATATCGAGTCTCTTCATACAGTCATTTTTAATCCTTTTTATGTGCTCTCTCCAAGTCATCTTGTGATCGAAGATTAGGCCCAAGTGTCGAATAGATTCTCTATGAGGGATTATGGATCCGTTGAGCGTCAGATGTGCAAGGGGTTGCCATTTTCGTTTTTGGTGGAAGTTGCTATCTCTACTATCACAATCGGATAGTGGTCACTACCATGAAGGTCATCCAAAGTTGACCATGATAATTCCGTGGATAGGATTGCAGAGCATAAAGTGATGTCGATGACAGATATTGTTCCAGTCTGAGTGTGGAGATGGGTGGCATTACCTGTATTTAGTATTGATAAGGATGAGGAGAGTAGCAGATTTTCTATTGTGCGTGATCTTGCATCAGGTTGGTTACAGCCATTATCCCACAAGGGATGTCTTGAGTTGAAGTCCCCCCCCCCCCCAACAATAACTGGTGGAGGAAGTTGATCTATAATTGTGTTAATTTCATCAAGTTGTATAAATTGCCTTGGAGGTAGGTATATATTAAGTATCGTGTACTGTCTGGAAAGCTGTATTCTGAATGCTGAGGCTTGGAGATTAGTCTGGACGTTAAGTATGGAGTGGGGTATATCTCTTCTTATTAGGGTTGCAAGTCCATGTCCTGGGATTGGAGCATGGAAGTCACTATATACACTATAGCTATTTGGTGGGCGAAGTGGTTGATGGTTTAACATGGTTTCTTGTAGAATAACTATTGCGGGGTTTTCTTGATTCAGTAATTTACATAGATCTTCATATTTTGCTCTATAGCCTTGACAACTCCATTGTATTATCTTGTGTTGGGGATTCATATGGATCTGGTGGGCTATTTCTTGTTGTGCTGTGCATTTTTCTCTTTCTTCCTGTCTTTGAATGCTTTACGAGCACTATTCAGTATGTCGTTTTCTATTTGGGTTATTTCATGTAAATCTGGGGCTGGGTTTTGTTTCTCAATTTTGTCAAGTGGTATGGTTGTTTCCATTGGTTCGCTATCATTTCGGATAGGGGAATGATAGTTTCCGTCATGTTTGGGAATTTTAGATGGTTTATTATGCTTTTTCTTGGTTTTATTTCGTTCTGGTGAAGATGAGTCAGTTCTGCATAATGTTCTTTTGGTGGATGTTCTCTGTTCCATTTTGTAGTTTGGAGTATAATCATTGTTGTTATTATCGTTATTGCAAATAGATTCCTCAATTCTTTGTTTTGGCATGTTATTATTACTATTATCTTTAGTTTTGTCTGTTGGTTTGGTAGCGGTTGCCGCTGCATATGATTTTGCAGTTGGGTTGAAGGTGGAGTTTACCTTAGCTCTGGCTTCAGCAAAAGAAAGGTGTTCCTTCGTTTTGAGGGCCAGTATTTCTTTTTCTATTAGATATTTAGGGCAGGTTCTAGAGGATACACTACGAGGTTCTTTGCAGTTTGCACAATTTATAGGGAGTGTACATGTTTGCTGGTTATGGTCTCCTATTATATCGTTGCTGCATCGACCACAGACTGGCACCGGTTTCCTGCATTTGGCTCCAGAGTGTCCATATCGGTGGCAGTTGAAGCATCGTCTGGGAAGGGGTAAATAAAGTCTTACTCTTTCTATTAATCCTGTTCTGATGGTGATACGGTCTGGTGGGTTAGGTGTATTGAAGGTCAGGATTAGTGTTGTAGTAGGTTCCGGGTTGGGTGACTTTGCATTTCTCACAATTCTTCGGCAGCTGAGGACTCCCTGTTCAGAAAGTCCCTCTGCGATTTCTTCATCTTTATATCCCTTGAGGAGTGCACAAGTGATCACTCCCTGGTATTTATTATGATGTTCATGGGGTGGTACAATGATTTGTTCTGAGAGTAGTTCGGTCATTTGTTGCAATTTTAGTCCTTGTGCTGCTGATCTAACTTCTATGGTCCATGTCTTATTATTGTAGTCTTCAGATATTCTTTCAAATGGTCCAATTAGGTTTCTGATGGCTCTATCGACTTTGAACATATTTAGTTTAGTTAGGTTTGCATCACTTTTAGATTTAATTGAGTAGTATTTTATAAAGTTCTTGGTGGAGTACATTTCGTCAAAGGTGTTTTTCTCTCTACGTTCTCTTGGTCTGGTAGACGATCTACCTGTAGGTTTGTCCACTACCTGGACATGTGCATTGGATTTTGATGCACAGGGCATATTGGAAGATTGGGGCTCTCCCGAGCCACTTGGATTTTGAGTTATTCCAGGTACAGAGTCAGATGGAGATGCGTTAGTTGCCGGGGTGTCGCTCAATTGGACCGGGAGATTCTTAGCACCCCCTTGCCCCCCACTCAGCGACGACTGGAGGGGCTGCCCGGGACTGGGGGCCGTGGCCATACTTGTACTTTTCATATTTGATAATACCTATATCGGAGGGGATTTTTGGTGAGGTTGCCTTCCTTTTTGGGTTTTCCGCGTCAGTTACCAGAGGTCTATCGTCGTGAGCTATTGGTCTGGCTCCTCCGTGAGGACCTCTCCAGCATGATTGCATCTTCCGGGGTGACTAGGTCACCCCGCTGGCACAGCTCCTCGCTTCATCGATGGGCTCAAGCCCCCCCACAACGTCAATGTTGCCCACTCGGGGGGGTAAGTGAAGAAAATGGTAAATAAAACTGTCTTGAGAGGATGTAATGATCACACGAATATTCAGACCTAAATTGTGAAATTTGAAGAACTGAATCAGGCAATAATAGTCAACATTTTTCAGAAATGAAGAACGACTTAAATATATTAGGACTATTTTGATAATTTCAACAACAATTACTCTCTGAACTAATTGAGTAATAAAAAATGAAATCAAAGTTTGTATAAATTACTTTCATCTTCAGATATCACATTTGTTGAAATATTATAGCACAATATTACCATCATCAACTGCACCAAACATATTCCTAAGAGTTACTTTACATAGGTATTTTGCGAGTACTAACCAGACACCAAGAAAAGAACACCAGAAATGTCCTAGACAAACAAATGCCTTATAGAGGAGGTATGGAGAGGGAATGGGTGAATAAACTGAATATTTTACAGGTGTGGTCAATGAGTTGAGCTAAAACGAACATTTCGATATGTTACGTTATCTAGCTACTAATTGCGAGTAGTGTGTGATTAGTCACCAGAAAACATTGTTGAGTAACTCATTATTAACACGTATTCTCATAACTAACATTAAAAAAAAATTAACCAAATATTATTAATATTTTTAACTCAATGGTATCATTTTATGCTTTTTGGATAATTATATTTATAAATATGAAAAGGTAAATTAATATCAGTTACACATAATTCCATTTATAATGTATAAGTCACTCATTGACAGTACCTGTATATCAACAACTGATTCCTCGACATGAAATTGGATGCAATAATAACATGCTATTATCTGTTTATGAAAATCCTAACTACTCTAGACTTTTTAATGATGAAATAACAGTAACCAATGGAACATTTTACATTGATTAAGATATATTTCGTGAGCACTAAACTACTCTAACAAGTGTGTGAGAGTAGTAGAACACGTAAAGGCTATGCAATGATAAGCAGACTGTTCTAAGAAAGGAAAAACTCTTCCATAGGCAAGTCTATTTCCAAGAAAGGAATGTAAACAAGAAGGTAAAATAACAAATGGGATGTATATTTTAGGGCGAGAAATACTTTACCAATTAAAATATATATGAAAATATGCACTTTTGAATAAATTCTGTCAACATAAATCATAGTAGTGTTACTATATATAAAATAGAAACTGAATATAACCATCAAGTTATTGAAAGTATTTTAGTCACTGATGGTTTCGTTAAGTATTCTGATTTAAGAGATTCGCCATGAGTAAACATTGATGTACTGCCCAGTGAACAGACAGGTGTACTGCCCAGTGAACAGACAGGTGAACTGCCCAGTGAACAGACAGGTGTACTGCCCAGTGAACAGACAGGTGAACTGCCCAGTGAACAGACAGGTGTACTGCCCAGTGAACAGACAGGTGTACTGCCCAGTGAACAGACAGGTGTACTGCCCAGTGAACAGACAGGTGAACTGCCCAGTGAACAGACAGGTGTACTGCCCAGTGAACAGACAGGTGAACTGCCCAGTGAACAGACAGGTGTACTGCCCAGTGAACAGACAGGTGTACTGCCCAGTGAACAGATAGGTGTACTGCCCAGTGAACAGACAGGTGTACTGCCCAGTGAACAGACAGGTGTACTGCCCAGTGAACAGACAGGTGTACTGCCCAGTGAACAGACAGGTGTACTGCCCAGTGAACAGACAGGTGTACTGCCCAGTGAACAGACAGGTGTACTGCCCAGTGAACAGATAGGTGTACTGCCCAGTGAACAGATAGGTGTACTGCCCAGTGAACAGACAGGTGAACTGCTTGTAAACATACTTCACAAAATAACCAGGTATATTAAAATAATAACAAACATCCATTGAGGTCAATTCAGCGAATAATTAGTCAGAAATTCTGTTAGAAAAAATAAGCGTGGATTCATAATTTCTTGAAAACGAAAAAATGATTTTTCCAAACGTGAGGCTATATTTTTGGTTACAGTTTATTGGTCCGACACACCATTGGTACGACACTTTTGCCGTTTACTTTTGATATAGCATCAAATGTATACGTATAGCCCCCCAACCCCAGCCAGGTCAAGTCATTAGAAAATTATGATGTACAGTAACACCAAGCTAGTAAATACAAAAAACTTAAGTACGTTTAGATATAAAAAGTTTAATGGGGGTGTCGAACTATTGAAAAGGCCCCATGTTTTCAAGAGAGGCCGATATTCCATCTGCATCTGCCCTTCTCTCCATCTATTCCCTTCCCTTCTTCCCTCTCTTTTCTCATCTGCCCTTCTCTCCATCTCTTCTCATCTTCTCTTCTTTTCATCTCTTCTCCTCTCCCCCTCTCTTCTCATCTTCCCTTCTCTCCATCTCTTCTCATCTTCCCTTCTCTCCCTCTCTTCCCATCTATCACCCCATCTCCTTATCTCTGACATGTTCAAACACAGCCAATAGTTCACCAAACAAACCTTGGAAATCTAATGGACAGAGAAGTGCACACAGACCATTTCACTTTCCTCTGACGTAATGCCGTCACTGCCTGCATTTTAGTTACGCAATCTAACTTTGGACTGTTAGTTTAATTGATTGAATTAATGGTTAGTTCAACAAAGATTCTAAAATTGATTGAATTAATTTTTAGTTCACCAAAGATTCGAATAGAAATGTATTCATTATTAATTTGCCAAATATTCAAGAAAGTTTCGTTAAACATTCAACTCTTCGTATAGTTTTCTCAGATCAAACCTAATACTTAACTATTTTTCAGATAATACGATAAGATATATTTTTAGATACCTATTTCCCGTTTACTTGAAACAAAATAAATCTTAGTACATCCATTTAATTTTTTTCAAATAAGATGTTAATCAATATTGCTATTTGCTCACCTCGAACCGTGGTTTGAAGTACTGCTCCACTACGATGCTCTTGTCCTCTATTTGGTTAAGGGCCCGCACCCTCAGTCGCCACTGTCCCAGTATTGGGTAGGCGGGGAGAGTGAAGGTGAGGGTCACCACCCCTAAGGGGAAGGATGGGGAACATGTGAATTAGACTGTAGGGTAAGATATCGAACAGGTCCATATTTTCGATCATAAGAAAAAATATATAAAATTTAATTCTTAGTTTATTCGTATCCATAAAATCTGCAAGTATTAAAATACAGAAGTTATATATTTTTCATATATGATCGAAATTGTGGAACCGTTTGACAACTCGGAATTTACCTTAATTGTGATGATGTTGAAAGTTAAAAATATTTAAAATAATTAACTAATCAACAAATTCTGAATAAATACATTTCAGATTATCTGTTCAAACACAATAATCTTCTTCATATGACTATAATTTTAAGTTTAAATTCTAGTATATTTTACTCACCGTGTCCCGTCTGGACAGAGGGCCATCGTCGCATTACCTTCCCATTGGGGTCCTAAAAGAATATGCAAATTAATACATTATTAATAGAGGTAATGAAACAATAAAAGATGATATTAATACACACTGTAATCAACCAAATTTCTTAGTGGTTTAACGTTTGAAATGTAAAAAATACACCTTTTTTATGGAAAATATTTAATGTATCTACTACATTCACAATCAAATAAATGACGAGTTTGCATCCGCAGCATCACAAAAAATCTCTAATAAACATACAGATGCATAAAAAAGGAAGAAAAATGCAGAGGAGTAATTCATTTGGAGTTTTATAAGTTTGTTTTGTAGTTTTAGTCACAGTGACGTCCCTCAAATACATACAATGTACATAAAAATAGCACAACATAAAGATGTGAAAGAAAGGATAGAGCTAACGTGTGAATGAGAGGTAGAGAGAGTGTGAATAGAGAGGAACAGAGTGTGAATAGAGAGGAACAGAGTGTGAATAGAGAGGAACAGAGTGTGAATAGAGAGGAACATAGTGTGAATAGAGAGGAACAGAGTGTGAATAGAGAGGAACAGAGTGTGAATAGAGAGGAACAGAGTGTGAATAGAGAGGAACAGAGTGTGAATAGAGTGTGAATAGAGAGGCAGATAGAGTGTGAATAGAGAGGCAGATAGAGTGTGAATAGAGAGGCAGATAGAGTGTGAATAGAGAGGCAGATAGAGTGTGAATAGAGAGGCAGAGAGAGTGTGAATAGAGAGGCAGAGAAAGTGTGAATAGAGAGGCAGAGAGAGTGTGAATAGAGAGGCAGAGAGAGTGTGAATAGAGAGGCAGAGAGAGTGTGAATAGAGAGGCAGAGAGAGTGTGAATAGAGAGGCAGAGAGAGTGTGAATTTGACTTAAAATATATAACAATAAATGTTAAAGGAATAATAGATTCGAGTCAAAACGCACCTAGGGTAAGTTGCCAATTATCGGTCAGTTTCACATCTTCGGTCATATAAAAAAATAATATATAATAATAATCATTCTATTTTTATTGGTATCCATGATATCTTATATAGTTTTTTTCTTATATGACCGAAGATGTGACACCAACCGACAATTCGTAACTTACCCTTTCTATATTTTCACTATTGGTACACAGTGAGTGACGATGTTTTCAGCCGTAATGTACAGCTCTTGTATTACCCCATTGTTATTGTTGTTGTTCCCTTCAGTCATATTTTATTGGGACAATGGTATAGGTCCTTTCTTTGGAAGAAAAGATTATTCTATTGAAATTTTACCTTATGAATTCATGAGTTCATTTACAATTTTAATAGCAGTGAAAATTTTAACAGTTACCAGTTGTCCGAGCTAAGAAAGGAGTAAATTTTTTACCCACCTTATAACTTATAAGCAATAAAGAATGTTCACCTTGCTTTCAAACCCACAATAGGTAGCTAATTAACGTACCTATAGGTACAGGTCTCACAGATTAAATCACTTATACAGTCAAAGAACATAAATTCCTTTGCGAATGAGTATCTGATCCGGTTTTTAGAGATAGGCAAGAACTACGCCAAGCTTTATTGCTATTAAGTTGATTTAATTCTGAAGAAAATGTGCCTTAAATAACGTAGCTAAGTATTTTATGTTAACTGATATTATGTATGAAATAATTTTATTTCTGAAAATTCTTAATTATCAAAAACCGTCATAGTCTATTTTTTTCAATTGCTAGAAGGTTTTAAGGAAACTCAGAGGATTAACAGATCACCTTGACGAAGGTTATCATTTTAACTCACCAACACAAACACGTCCACTGGTTCGTCATAGGGCTTCAAGTTGCGGGAGAGGAGAATGCACCGGAATCGAACTGTGAGCAGGTAGTAGAGATACGAAAATGGGGTTAATTATAAATTACAACATAGAGTTAATTTGTTTATCAAATTATCGAACAAAAAATAATTATTACAACAATTGCATTAATTCGTCAACAAATCATCGTAATTATAACAATTGCATTAATTTGCCCAACAAATCATCCATTACTACAATGATGATGAAAATGGATAATCATATAGGGTAGCATTTAATTCTTATATTTTAGTAAGTTTTATTCAAAAAATTCTGGAAAATGATTGAAAATAATACCCTTGAATTCAGACGATAAATTTTTCGGTCTTGGAAAAACAAAGCAAAGATTAGTAATTAGAGCAATTAGATGAACTACCATCCAGATAACATGTATGACCGCAGATTTGGTCATTTAACCAACTAAATGCAACTTCATCAACTGAATGCAAGCTGCATGATGAATTATAAAGAGCAATGGTTATACGCTTTGCTGGTCATGGAAGACATCTTAGATGTTACTTTGCTTCTTTCAATAGGTAAACATTGAACATTTTGAGAGTTCTGCTTTGATCATTTTCAATGAAATTAAATAAAATAACCATCTTTCTCAGCTAACACTATATATTATAATCCTACTTGGGTATACAACTGTAGATAATAAGCAAAAAACATGATGGATGGTAACTATATAAACTAGTTTCAGGAGATAATTTCAAGCTCAATAAAACAGTTCAAATGAGTGGAAGATATTTTATACCATCACTTCCATAATTAATGTCACCAATTCACAATAACTCAAGAAATCCATTAAATTAAATTTTACTGCCTGATGTTTTTTAACGTCAGACAAACTTTTAATAATTTAGATTAAGTAAATAAATTAAATTAAGTAAGAAATTAGAATTTATAAGTTTAAAAATTAAAATAGTCGCACCTGTCTGTCCAGCGTTGAACACAGGTCTGGATGGCTGTATGAGGATGGTTAGGAACTGGGCGGAGTAGGTGAGGTTGGCGTGCTGTGAGAACACCAAAGAACTGCCTGTGCCTACATGTCCCTCCGCCATCAGCTCCCAGACACCATCTTTGGCGGAGGGGGGCACTGGAGGAAGAGGTAAGAACCATTATACTTAGTATGAGAGTACGATCTCATATTATTGACAATGATGCATAGATTAAATTTTGAATAAGGAAAAAACATTTTAAAAAATCATAAAAACCAAATAACATTAATTGAACATCAGTTTTTTTAGTAGTGCGAGTGATTAAATCGTATAGTTTTATGATAATCTATTGCACTGATAACTCGAAGATATTTGAAGAGTAAAATCTATCATAAAAACAGGAAAAAAAATTTAGTACCTAATCTGACAAAGTGAGGTACGTGTCCATACCTTTCAGGAGAATGGACGACAAATCGTTGGGCTGGAGTAGTGCTTTAGCGGCAGCAACTTGCGTGCCATCGTGCGTGAGGGACACCCTGAACATCATTTTGATGATCTCATCTGCCCCAACTCTTAGGGTTTGCACTCCCACACGGTACACTGACCCAGGAACAACCTTGCGACCTGCTGTCACCAGCCAGCGACTGTATAAAGCAAAAAAGTAAGATTATATTCATGAAGAGGAATGAAATTATAGTCACTTTAATTGTTCATAGTTGATATTTTTCAATAGTACTTTAGCATTTTTAGTTAAACTATAAAATTTTAAAAACTCCAAGAAAACTACCCTTATAAACTATATAAATTTATATACGTGTTTAAATTACATGTAAGAATATCTTCATTATAGGATTTAGCATTAATTATTAAATTAAATGTTATGACAGTAAAACTATATAATATGTATAAATGAGTACTAACGCGTGGGTCACAGGTTGGTTACTAGGCGGTTCCCCCAATCTGTCAGGTTTTTGAAGTTCCTTCCACCTAGTACTGAAAACACTGCTCCAGTGTTCTACCGGAGGAATGGGTGGGGGGCTGAAAGCAGCTCTGCGATCTACGAAAAGTAAAATATTAAATATAATCATAAACGAATTCATACTTATATACCTAAGAAGTGTTATACTTCTAATTAGTAATTAAAAATTAACGTAATTGCTTAGAAAAAGTCATCTATTGAAGTTGGACGTTAAGATAATTTTTATTTAGCGCCATCTTAAATTGGTACTAAGACTTAAAAGAAAATGTTAGGAAATTAACACCTATATTTGAATGAGATTTTTTAAGTCATAAGAAAAGTACTAGGTTCTAAAACTGTTTTCAGAATTTATTTTATTTCTAGTATAATTTTTCTTCAAATTCAAATATAATTTTTTCCTTCACCTGCTACTGGAGAGACAACCAAATTGGTTGCTGTGGAGGTAGAGTCAGGACTCTGTGCAAGAGTCCCCTTAAGAGTGAGGAAGGTGAGTAAGAGGCAAGAGTAGGTAGGTAACCTCATCTTGGAGGAAAGAGAGAGAGATTGGCTTTGAAGATCCGAGTCACATTTCTCTCATTGAAAAGATTGCTGTAAATTAAAGCTAAAGGACGAGGGACTATCAGACATACTGGTAAAACATCTGCAAGAGGTGTGGGTAGGTACAGTATATTGATAAGTAAATTCTAGTCCTAATTCGTCTATCGATTCACTATATTACAAAAATTAATAATTTATTTATACAGAATAACCGTACAAAAAGATCGAAGATTACAAAAAAGAAAAAACTGAATTCAAATTATTTTAGTATTCAGACCCTAAATAACAAGTAAAAGTGATAGGATAATTTATGAAGAAACTGTTTCTTGATAAATTGCAAACGTGTTTTCTTAAAACTTTCAATGTTGTATGAAGTAAATTAAATGGTTCTTTAAAGGTATATACTTATATGATCATCATAAAATCAAACTAGTTATCAAATTCAATATAAAAACCTAACTCAAATAGATTCATAAATAAATTATAAATTGTGATGAAATTTCATGTATGAAAATTATATCCATTAGTTGAGAGCTCTGCTATATATGGAAAATATTTTAAATATTCGAATAACTTTATAAGACGTTATCTGTCAGCAAAACTAGAAACTATAGTCGAATTATTCTGGTTTCAAAAATTAAAAAAATTGAATAGCAGATTTATAAACTCGTTCTTTTTAAATAGAACATTAGAGTTTTAGATACACTATGGTGATTTTCTTTTTTATTTATTGCAGGTTTAGGACCGGTTTTAATCCATTTATTGGTTAGTTCTTTTTATATAAGGGAGAAAAATAGTATACTCGAAAATAAACTGGTTTGAGAGGATATCTTCCCCAGCAACGCTTTAAACACCAACTCTATTAAAGTTAGAGTTGCTATTTTTAAGATACTTATAGCTTTATAACTATTTGCATATATTATAAAATGTTGATAAAAACGGGCAATAGTATAGTGATAGCAAATTAATACATTATCTTAAACTGCACAATTATATCGTTGTTTGAAAAAAATGGTCAGTTTAATAAAATAAATAGAATAAAAGTGATAACAAACTATGTAAATAATATTTTTTAATTACTTGTTTATCTATAGAAGAAGATTTATCCATAAATTAAATAGAATGAAGATGGCTTTTTATTATAGTATTAAGAATAGTTTTTTTGTAGAGTTTACACAATATTTACCGTTATTGCTCTGTGTATGAAAATAGTCTGATAATGACGGCGATTAAAGGGAAATAAATTGTAAAGAAAGCTTCTATTGTATATTTATTTCATTGTTTATAGTAATAGTTTTACACGTTACAAAGGTAAATAATAGAGGCATGGCTCTACAAGAGACCACAGGATGTTTAAATTACCTCATTATAATTAACTAATTAGGTACCAGTGGAACAAAGTTTAATTATTATGTACTAAGAGGAACATCACCAGCTAATAACAAATAGTAAAAAATATCGGGTAATAGAGGCTGTGAATGAAATATGATGGGGAAAATGAATAAATACTTACTTAGCTACAGAAAAAGTCTATTGGCTAAAATAATCAGAGTGATACATACGGTACATTATAAAAAGTACATTATATAAGGTACACTATATAAGGTATATATTATATATATATAAGGTACATTAATTACAGTACATTTATGATGTACATGCAGTTCATGTTCAATACATTTACGGTATATATGCAGTACATTGGTGATACACATACGTACACTACATGCACAATAGTTTTTCACTAGTGATGCGTTTCTTCCGTTAAATTTGAAATCAATTCAAATTTGTGGAAAAAGTTTTGCAGTTTTATAACAAAACCATGTCTGAGTTATGTATAACACTTTACAAATAATCGTTAATTCATTTGATAGATTACAATAATTACTTCACATATATTCAGTAATTAGAAGAAACTGAAAAATAATCAATAATTTTTCGTGTACCCAAAATTCAACCACAAATAAAAAAAATAAAAAAATATCTCTCATTCAGATTAAATAAACATACAATTTACAAATAATTTCCAATAACAGAAAATTGCAATAAAAAGCACCAGTAGCAGATAATTAATTTAGTAGGGGTTTAACGTCTGCTTCGGAACCAAAGGCCATATCGCTGACGTCAAAAAGAAATTAAATACAAGGGACTGGAAGAAGCAGTCAGAAAGGAAAGTAGCTCCATGAACAAAATGACCTACCACCATCGGTGATGATACTCCTGAATGCAGAAAAGCTACTCCGTGAATGCAGTCACTAATACCAAGAAATATGACGAAAAGGGACACGAGCACCGGCGGCTGCACTCGCAGATGAAAGAGGAAAATGAAGAGGTGATAGTAAATGAAGCCTACGAGCCTACCTAACACAAAATTTAAGACCTCGTAGTTGAAGAACAAAACCCTAGCGGTATCCTCTAAAACTGCAAGTAGCGTCAAAAAAAGGATAAACATGGTAAAAATGAAAAAAGACAATCCATAATCCAAATTACAACAGTTCGGGGCCTAAGGGACTTCACACCCAATAGTAACAGCAATATAGCATATCAATACTAATAGCAACAGCAATATAGCAATATCAATACGTACTAATAGCAACAGCAATGTACACGACTGTTTTTCATCTCCATCACTACCTACATTCTACCATTGCCTCTACCCAGATAATTAGTTTGTTTGTTAGACAGTGGTATAGTTATTGAGCACATCAATGCATTGTAACGTTTGTATTCACAATAGAACATTATGGAGCAGCAGTAGAACACACTAAAAGGATAAATTTAACCTAAATCTACTTAAAGAAGATGACTATCGTGAAATTTAAAAGTAGAATACAACAAGAATATCAAGGGATGTTTATAGGTGCTTTATACCCTATTATGAAAGAGATATGCATGCGTATGATAGTCCACGTGTACGTTACGCCTCTCTACGCTTCACAGGAGAAAGAAATGAGCTGTAAGATTGGAGTAAATAATAACAGGGCTTCATGAGGACACTTCTGAGATACAAAGAGTGCAAGAACTTTATTGGCCTAAACATGCATATATCATTATGAAATGTCACACCGTCACGTATACAACTTGTTCATTATTAGAATGTTCAAATATACGTAAAAATATATATGATTTAACAGGCTTTACGTCATACGTGTGTTTATATATTAGTAAAGAATAAACATAAACCAGCTAAATTATTTAAATTTGAGTTCACTATTAAATATATTCAGACTTAATGTAGTAGTTATAGAATGTTATTATACTCTAGTATCATTATATGTTAGCTCTATAATGATGAATATGAGAACATAATATCGCCAATATTCCCATAGTAAGTGATTCAATGTAACTAACCACAGATATACAATACTTACCTACTACCTATTAGTTCCACTAGCTAAAGTCTAGGTAACTAGATGAACATGACTGAACACTAGATAGGAAATCTAAATATATTATAGTTGAAGGGGAAACAATTAAACAGACTATCTGCAACTTATCGTCTGCATTTGTTTATTGAACCCTAATGCAGGTATCATGGATATCAACTGACATAAATAATTATTTTGTCGTTTTTTCTTATATTCTCATTGAAAAAGTAGGACGAGCTTAGCAAAAGTCTGGTGGAAAGACTTAAAAAACCCTACGTGTGTACAGCCCTTAACGGTATCTATGCTTGCAGTGTTTATGGTTTCATTTGTTCAGTATTTAATGTTTTGCACATATTCCATTAACAATACCTCCCTCTAACCGGATGTTCAGCCCATCGTGATGGCACTTTTTAGTCATTTGATTTAATATATCATTAGGCCGTACAAATTAATCAGTGAGATGGAAACAGATGATAACAAATGATATTAGTTTCTAAAATGAAATTATGGACCTAACCAACCCGAAAATGTTAAATTTAACTTATATTTGGTCGAAATGTCTTATAAAAACAATAATCCCATTTCTGTGTGTCATTCATACATTGAAAAGTAATCATAATGATAGTTTTTAGGAGCCAAAAACAAAGAAATCCATCAGGTAAATAATGTATTCTGCAGTGCCTGGAGAGGTGATGAGATGATAAGTTGCAACCAGTCATCAGAAATAATTTGCAACTATTCTGCTTGCGAATTTTCTCGCTGCGGTTCTAACCACTTATGCAAAAAATACGTTCCAAAAGCGACAAAGGGAAAATAAAACCTTTTACTGATTATATTATTTTCGAACACATAAAACATAAACGAAATAAAACAAGTGAAAAGATCAGTAGTATGAAATTTAAAAGTTAGCAAAATGGGAATTAATTAAATATGTGTACGGTCAAAGAAAGATGTGTCTAATAATTTTACCACAGTTCAATAATTTTACATTTCCGAAAAGAAACTTCACTAATTTCAGCTATTTCAAAAATGTGTCTGGATACACGACGATTAATTGGTATGATTTGAAAATTATAGGAAATTAAAGTACTGTGACTATTGAAACTAGGCATCATGCGGTGACTCTTTAAATCTTCAATTACTGGCCAGCCTGTTCCTCTAGTCACCAATAACGGTAACATCTGCAGATGACTGATATCTGCAAACCTGAATAATGCATTTGAATTCACTTGATTGAAATGTGCAGTGAATTGTATTGTCAAGGTTGAGGATTACGCAGACTAGTAAGAAATAAAGAAAATGTAACAAGGATTAACAATTTTTAAAGGATTCATCATAAGCAATTGAAGCAAGAAGGAATAATTTGGTCTTCCTGACTTTATATTGACCTCAGTCAGAGGTCACTTTTAAGCTACCGTATTAGTCATATTTAAATATACATTTTTAGAAAATGATAATACAGTTAGATCGATAGAGCTCATGAAAAATTCAAGTTGTACGAATACGTTAAATCAAGTTATCGCGAGGTTTTATGACTATTGGAATTATTAAATTTGAATGCGAACGATTTCTAAATAGTTAGGATGACACGATATTTATTATAAAGTTTAAACTACTGAATTAGGATGTAAAATATTACACTCGTCACATTTTCTATATTCCTCAAGTTGACCATAGTATAATACGAGAAAAAGAAATATGAATAGTTAAAAAAGTATACAATGCATCATTTGTTTAGAAAATCACTGTATTTAATGAACAATACCAAAATAACATGAATTTTCGCAAAAACAAAAACCTAAAGACCAAACCACCGAACCCCTGGAATTGATTCACTGAACCCCTCGGTTACGATCCAACCAAGCCAGATAAAGTTCCACTGAGTTAAATACTTTAACAAAAAATGTAACAATTAGTTAAATACATCTAAAGCAATTTTAAATAAATAAGAATAAATTGTTGTACATTTTAAATGATCACTCCTTGAAATATTAATGCATCTACTTCATTAGGTATATTTCTTTCAAAATTTAATTTCAAACATTAGTAGTAAGTTAGTAACTAGTATGAATTATATGTGATATATGTGAATATATTATTATTAGAAGGATATGGCATCTTCACCCGCTTCCAGACGTGTCTTTGGTGTAGCAAATAACATGTTGAGATTTTGCACAATAACCTACACTCGCTATTACGGCAGCACTAACTTTATATTATCTGGAAACCCGAAGCAAAGCATTCTATAATCTGCTGAAATACCGACAACTTTTTCTCTACTTTTGACAATAGAATCTAAGAGACATCTTAATGTTCTACCCTTGTATTGATGAAATAAACATCAATGGTGCACATTTATTTGGTATTAGCATATACTTTTAAATTTTCTTAAGTATTATGTGGAATGAATATATATAAAGGAAAATAATATTGATCTTGTCAATCATCTTAAATTGGAAGAGTATTAGGATATCAATATTAAATTCATATACTTTTTGTCTATTATCCACCAAATTTCTCTATCACGTATGTCATATTTTCAAAGAGATGCAACAATGTATGAAAATTTAAATTCCTCTTTTTTTTTGTCACAGTAATTGCAGATAATTTGGTAGGTTTTATAGCGTTGCCTTGGGCAGGACTTAGAATTAACTGCCTTAACTGCATTGCTCAGGGCAATGACATTGTTTTTACCTGTGGTTTTAGCTGCAGTTGCACACTGAAAGTGCAAGCAAGAGCTACGTAAATCCCATACTAGTCTCTAACCATTCATTTCGAGATGTAGAAACTAGCTTTTGGCCTTTGGGTAAAGTTACAGCAACCGTTGTTTCTATTTTTACACGTGTGTTGAAAAATTTAACGACTTGGAGGGAGAGAAGAAATATTCTAGGTAATGAACTACGGTGATGAAAAATAAAAACTAACTCTGAAATAATGTTCGATTGAAGTTAACCTCTTCTCAAATTTTAAACTACACATCTTCTCGTGTCAGACAATTAATGGGTCAACATTAATATTTTTTTTCCATCAGACACTAAAGTAACAGACTGAACGGTTATAAATACTATAGACAAGTCTAGCGGCTAAGACGGAATGTTGTCTAGGGCTAGGAAAATGTCAGGTCACCCTAACGTACGTACCAGTCTGCAAATGATGACTGCATAGATAAACTGCTTAGATATCTATGGATTTACCTTGCAACTGCATTTAATTTAATTAAAATATTATATAAATAGTGAGAAATTCAATTGATGACTGTTATTAATTCAAAATTCATCATGAAAAATATAATAAATTTTGTTTTGGATGATGATACTGCAGTGTAACGATAGATAGAGTCAAGTTCAATAAAAATTAGAAAATGAAATGATTGTAGAGTTGATCTTCATAGAAAAATCAGTAGTCAGTCAGCAACACACTACTGGTGAAAGTTTGATATATGCTGAAAATGTGTACATGTACGCAATATTGATACAATTAGCAACTGGTTCAGGATATAAAATCTAAGGCACTACCGCGCTGGCTTATTCTAGATTTTCTGAAATGTCCATAATTATACTGTATTCATTGCTAAACTACATAGTTACATAGATACCTATTGGTATTTTAATTAATTATTTTCATGTAAGAGTTTACCTCCAGAGAAGTATAGGTGTTAAAATGAACTAAATTTTAAAATGATAACCATAGTCGCTATATCGTATGTAGGTATCTCCATGCTGAGTAAGTTAATAGTCTACCAAATATGAACTTAAAACTTGTATAAGAAATCTCCTTCACCTTTGAAAGCAATCACTACCATCAAAGAAATATGTTCGTTAATTTGGCTGACATTTTGATTGCTTGCTTGGTTTCTTGCACGGCGTGACTGTCAATTTTGGAGGAGATGAAAAGAGGACTGCAGAAGAATGCCTACTGAATAATTATTTCAGACATAAAGAGAATATGGAGTCTCTGCATCGTCATCGCAATGTAATTATATTAAGAATTAAAGCTATTATATAATAGTGTATTGAGCATTTCCCAGCTCTGATAATGTCACTGTTAACTTCTTAAAATGATTTTGAATCCTTATGGAATTGTGAAAACTATTGTCCAACAACTAAAAGCAAACAAGATGCTATATCCTACTGCATTGCAGGGTTGATCAATTTCTTCTACAGTAACTACATATCTGGGAGTGAAACAAGTGAAATAAATATACGAGAATACTTAAGTCATTGGAGACTCTTCCATAAGGCAGCAAGACCTTTAAATAAACATGAGTTTAAAACGATAAACTATGCACAAATGAAGATAAACAAATATTGACCCTAGGTTGGGATTGTGGGACTCGACAGACGTCACTTTTTCCTCCCTTCTTTTCCGTCTATCTTGGAACTTAAGAGTAAAGCAGGTAAATTGCAGCACAAACTACTGAAAAGCCAATAAAATTAGGAGGTAGCTTCAATACTCACATAAAATTTTATTAATCATAATAGGTATTGCTCTTCGTCTGTAAGAAGCGCAATAACTATGCGCAATTGTAAAAAAGAACCGAAAATAAATTCAGTTCGGGAGGATTTAGAGATTTTCAAAAAGTTTTTTTTAAAGTTAAAGGGCAGTGAACTTATTTAAAAAGTAGGCACTTGATGTAAAATTTTCTGTTAGTATATAGTTATTTATACTCGTAAGAAAAGAACAAGAAAAAATGTATATTATTATATATGCATGTATTTAGAATGTTCACCGCAATGGCGCTGCGAACTGTTTGTTTACATAATCAGCTGTCATTTAACAAAGTTCCAAACATTAAGTGTACTCGATCCTAAATACACTTAAATAAATAAGATCGATTATTTAGTATAATGTCAACTCAAACTTAATACAAAGTAAACTAAAACGAGAATAAAAACATGCAAGCCAACAGTGTCAAGTTAACAATATCGTGCGCATGCGCTCTATCATTTGTGATTCCTGAAATGCTCCTCAAAAGATGTATCTTTATTTAATATTTAATTTAAAAAAATTCTCAATAGATTTATCAACAAGAGAGAAACAGTTAGTGCAAAGATTTACTGCCTCTCTAAAGGGCCGCAATTTACCTTTGTGACGCAACGGATTGTCACCGGTGAGTGGATTTCATCATCAATATGTTCTACTATTGCAACGAACTTAAAAGTCTGTTTAAATTTTAGAAAAATAAACATACGATGCCAAAGTTCGAAACACTTTGGCTCGAAATCGAAGGGATTGTTGATACAATTAAATTGAAATACAAATAAAAAGTGCATGCCAATATAATTATTGGTGGTTAGTTACTCAGGAGATATACAGTATAATGAGTATATGTTCTGCGCAATTTGCTGATTTTGCACAATCTGGAGAATGAGCTGTGAGTTTTTGTATGTAATTTTATGGAAAACTTTCCTTAATTTATTATTTAATTTAAAAGACGATATTTTCACATTAAAAACAAAGGGAAAACAAATGAGATAAATTCGAATCATTTGATATCTCAATAAAATCATATACCAGTTTTGTTCAAGTTTTTTTTAAGTAATTAACTCAAGCTTAATTACCAATATATTACCAAGTTATAATGTATAGCTTTAGCTATCATATTTTGATGAAATGGACCAATTAAATGCATAATTAATTGATTATCTACTCCATCACTGTTGGTCCTGCTTCATACCCTTTAATTACCTGCCTTGCACACTCTCCGAGATTTTGCAAATCGGTAAATGGCGCAGAACATAATTATATATTGCAGTTTAACAGAAGTTAGATTTAGTGGGAAACTGTTCAATTGCCGCTTTTAATTTATTAGCATGATCTATAACATTTTCAAAATTATATGAAATTGGAAAACTCCCAACCTAATTCAATAAAAATAAATATAAGTAGTTAGGAGGTAGTAATTACAATATACGTATAAAATTCTATGTCTGCTTAATTAAAATATACATTCTCTAATTTCTTTTCGCTTGACTATTTCTTATATAGTATGTGGCGTGAACTACATTATGATTAACCAAACTTATCATTACATTCGCTAGAAGAGTTGTAAACTAACATTCTAAGCACTACGCCCAATAACTGTAAGTGAAAATTAAGGGAAACTAGTCAGTACAGACATGAGCAAAATGACTAGTATTTAAACCGGAATAATTAAATTAAAAATCACAACAAATACACGCAAATAGATACTAAAATAATGATTTGCAATAGATAAGTTTACGAAAAAAATCACGCAAATGTATACACTAATTTTAAAAACCCTAATTTAAGCTATTTATAAATTTATTTTTGTCAATACTAGTTACCTACACATCTTTATTGTCAAAATGATATTCAAAACTTTAGGAATTATATGGTAATTTGGTTACTAAGGAGTTTTGTTGTTGTGCTAGCCGGTATCTATGGAGGGAAACAATTAAGGAATAGATTGTGCACAGTTGTACAAAAATATCAAGTTATATTGTATACCTTTCTGTATTTCACCCTAAAATTATTAATCAAATAATATAATGCAATAGACAATGCAAGTGTAGGTCAAGTGCATTTCTACAATAAGTCAATATACTTAACTACAAGGGTTTATTATTCATCAAATACCTCATCGATTGTTTATATTCACTTTTAAATTACATTAGAAACTTTCTTTATTATCAATTTTCAGAGTCACATTTGCAAAGAACAGTCACCACTTTTTGCAGGAAAGCAAGCACGAGAATTAAAAGGACTGAGAGAGAGTGGCACCACAGAACTTATTGCACTGGACTCACACTAACTACTGACAGGGAGCATGTCAACATGAGTGTAAAGGCACTGACTGGCACATGTGCAGTGGTGCACCTATCAACTGGCTCTGGGGTATGTTATGAATTATCGGTCAGTTTCACATCTTCGGTCATATAGCTAAAAATGGTTTAATAAAAATTCAATAATAATTGTTTTAACGTTTTTTTCTATATTACTGCAGATGTGGAACTGACCGATAATTCGTAACTTACCCTAACTGAATGCTTAAAAGAATTTACACACACTCCAAGTGAAGATAAAACAGAGATTAATATTATTTGAACAGTTAATCTCTTGCCAGTAACCTAAAAAGAAAAGAAAAACGAATGAAAGTATTTACCAAGGCAGAGAGGATACTCAGAGGAAAATTATTCATTTAAATTTTATTAAGGGATGTATGTGTTCCCTGCAATTTGGCGATTTACAAAATCTCGAGAATGCTCTGCGCGTTTTTAAACCCCTCTAACTTCCTAATGCCGAGCGTGTGTCAATAGCTTCATTTTATTTATAAAGAAATCAAATACTACCTAATATATGTGTAATGGGTGGCGTGCTGTCTCTCGAAATCCTCTGCCAGGTCATTAAACAGTAAGAAGGTGTGCAGTACAACAAACTAGAGGATAGAACACACTGCATACCGGCAAATTATGTTGAGAGTTTCAAAATAATCGTCATTTATTTCTTGTCATCTTGGTTGAGTTTTTAAAAGTATTAATATAATACAAATATATTATTATAATATTTATATAATTATATATAATGAAGATTATTTGAAACTCTCATTAAAAATGGCCTTTATGTAGTTTGTACTGTACGCTTCATGATTGTGTAATGTCCTGACATGCCCCCCCCCCTCCCCCCCCCCCCCCCTTTACACATATATAAATTAGTATTTGATTTCATAATAAATTAATGAATGTATTAACACACACTCGGCATTAGGGGTTAAAGGGGATTGAAAACTCGCATCGCATTCTCAAGATTTGCAAATCGCCAAATTGCGCGGAACAGATGTTCTATCTACTTTCATAATAAATATTCCACATTAGAGTGTTTCTACCTATTTATTCAAATAGTAGAGCCTAGTTTGCATGAACTATTTCTGTGTAAATAATGTGTGTATGAGACTCCTATCGATTCTTTTCAACACTTGTGGCATATTATTGATGAGTCTAATATCGATTATTACTTATAAGATGGAAGAACAATCAATTTAAAATATACATAGGATCTTTACTAGCTGTACACAGTTCATGGTTAACTTTTTTAAGCACATGGTAACTTGAAAAGAAATATAAGAAAAATTAATTTATTTTATGAATTTGTTCATTTACTTTATAAACTAGTTATGTTACATAATATATAAATAATGAAATAGTCTGCAGAAAGGATATAAAGGGTGAGTTACGAATTATCGGTCAGTTTCACAACTTCAGACATTAAGAAAAGCGAAGTAATAATTGTTATCCAATAAAAATAAAAAAAGTTTATTATTATATCGTTTTTACTTATATAACCGAAGATGTGAAACTGACCAATAATTCGTAACTTACCCTAAGTAAGTCTCCTCCTTTAACTGACTCAGTACCAGACCAGACATACCAAACTGACAGGTAGAATGGTTTTAGAGCACTATTCTGGTTAGTCCTACTGCACAGTCACTAACTTGTTCTTACCCTGCATGTTATTCCTACCTAGAGCTTTACTTCATGTGCTGACTGTACAGAAGCTGCTTGAAATACATACTGATAAGGAAGCTTGCAGGGACTGAAAAGAAATATTTAGTAGTCTGGAAGACTTGAAAGTAATTGTATAATAAGGTAGGTATTGTTTCTTCTTCAGTTTAATGAGAATGTTGGTAAGTAGAACCTTAGAAATTGAAGGGTTTCTTAATTCTTACTCTAATTAAAATTAGGATGGTAAAAAGTAATAAAAATATGTACCTAACATTAATTAAGATTGATATGACTTGTAGAATAATTCAGCCAATTTGTATTGAATACCAATAAAATAAACACAATTGTAACGTTCTTTTCCACGAATTAGAAGAAGTATAGAAAATAATATACAGAATAGATAATTTATAGGAATTTTTAAAATCTTATTTTAAATAATAATACAAATATATTCCACAAGAAAATAAGTTAGATTTTACATTGATCATGATTCTACGAAATAAGGTAACCAGTATTTCAAATAAAAATTCTAGATGCAAAATTGTCGCTTTTTCTTCATATAACTCTGAATTGGATGAATAAAAGAATAATCTTATTTTAGTTTTCAATTGTTTCGTTAAACTTAAAATGGACAAAAGTAGCTTCGTAATAATAACAACTACAAATCCAATACAATCTACATCAACTTCATTAATTATTTACAATATAGCTCTAACTATTGCCAGTATGCTGTTCACTTCCCGCTAGAATCTAGACTCCTAGAGGTATCAAAATGTTTCCGTCTACTTTCGTTTATGAGGCGCTGTTGGCAGATCATCTAAAACCGCCCAAGAACTGCCATTTGTTTCTCCTTCTCAATCATTTTGAACTTACACAGACAACGAACGCAAGCAAGGAAAAAGATACAAATAAATGCAATGAAAATTAAAAAGTAAAAATTAACCATTTTATTCACAACAATTATGTGATAAAATATGTAACTACTAACATCATTATGTTTAAATTTCATGGAAAAACGATGTATATTTCGCGAAAAAGGATTTGGAATGAAAGTTAGAGAAACTAACATGTATGTAAAAAGATAGTACCTTTATTAATTTATAAATCTTGAAAAAAAAACATTTGACCTAATTCAAAACATTAATGAAACCATTGTAATAATCACTAATTAGCCATGTATGAAGAAAGTGCATCATTTCATTAATGGAGGAGGAAGAAAAGAACATAAATAACAATGTTCTGCTTCCTGATACCAAGTTTATGAAGTGCTATTGAGAAGAATTTAAAAAGCTTCGGTCAAGGCACCGCATTTGACGTCACGAGGCGTGATGTCACTGGAGATATTTATTTGAATGGAGTGGGCGGAGCAACTGTACTCACTCAATGTGAGTACAGAAAACTCATAGAAAACTTTCATATTTTAAGGGATAACTAAAAAATTCTAGAATGGTCCTTCGATTACAGTTTAAAAACTGAATAATAATATAAAAATGATAATAGTCTATATTTAATTTTTCTGTGTGAGCATATTAGTCCAATGATCCTCATCATCACTCTCCTCCTCCTCACTCTCCTCTTGAGATGTGGTGGCACCGTTACCACCGTAGACTCCTTTGCCCCTGTTGCCACCCCTACTGCTTGCACAGGCAACACTCAGCCCCCTCACTCGCTCCCCCCAAACCAGGTACTTCCCGCAGGTGGGGCAGTGCCCCTCAATGGGGAGAAGTTGCTTGTGGTCTCTGAGGATGGACTTAGCGAAACAAACCACATGAGCCTTCAAGGAGCAGTTAGAAGAGCCGCAACTGAGGGAGAGGCAGTGAGACAGTATTCTAATTACTTTGATTAGAAGTACCCAGTAGTTTGGAAGGTAGTATTCTAATTACTTTGATTAGAAGTAGTCAGTAGTTTGGAAGGTAGTATTCTAATTACTTTGATTAGAAGTAGTCAGTAGTTTGGAAGGTAGTATTCTAATTACTTTGATTAGAAGTAGCCAGTAGTTTGGAAGGTAGTATTCTAATTACTTTGATTAGAAGTAGTCAGTAGTTTGGAAGGTAGTATTCTAATTACTTTGATTAGAAGTAGTCAGTAGTTTGGAAGGTAGTATTCTAATTACTTTGATTAGAAGTAGCCAGTAGTTTGGAAGGTAGTATTCTAATTACTTTGATTAGAAGTAGCCAGTAGTTTGGAAGGTAGTATTCTAATTACTTTGATTAGAAGTAGCCAGTAGTTTGGAAGGTAGTATTCTAATTACTTTGATTAGAAGTAGCCAGTAGTTTGGAAGGTAGTATTCTAATTACTTTGATTAGAAGTAGCCAGTAGTTTGGAAGGTAGTATTCTAATTACTTTGATTAGAAGTAGCCAGTAGTTTGGAAGGTAGTATTCTAATTACTTTGATTAGAAGTAGTCAGTAGTTTGGAAGGTAGTATTCTAATTACTTTGAATAGAAGTAGCCAGTAGTTTGGAAGGTAGTATTCTAATTACTTTGATTAGAAGTACCCAGTAGTTTGGAAGGTAGTATTCTAATTACTTTGATTAGAAGTAGCCAGTAGTTTGGAAGGTAGTATTCTAATTACTTTGATTAGAAGTAGCCAGTAGTTTGGAAGGTAGTATTCTAATTACTTTGATTAGAAGTAGTCAGTAGTTTGGAAGGTAGTATTCTAATTACTTTGATTAGAAGTAGTCAGTAGTTTGGAAGGTAGTATTCTAATTACTTTGAATAGAAGTAGCCAGTAGTTTGGAAGGTAGTATTCTAATTACTTTGATTAGAAGTAGTCAGTAGTTTGGAAGGTAGTATTCTAATTACTTTGATTAGAAGTAGTCAGTAGTTTGGAAGGTAGTATTCTAATTACTTTGATTAGAAGTAGTCAGTAGTTTGGAAGGTAGTATTCTAATTACTTTGATTAGAAGTAGTCAGTAGTTTGGAAGGTAGTATTCTAATTACTTTGATTAGAAGTAGTCAGTAGTTTCTCTTGGGGAAATATCAGCAAACAAGATTCATTATTTCACTCAGAAATGAATGTATAATGTAAAACATGTATATACGATGAAATTGCTTAATAATTATATGATGACTGTCTAATACTATTATATATCTATACTTTACAATTTGACTTTAAATATGCAATTAAAGATGGTATGTTATATCAGGCAATGGACTATACCCACGTGACAGTATCTTGAGAGTCCCTCTTGCCCCCACACAGACCACACTCCCCAGCAGTAGCCTCTGGGGGCAGCACCAGGGTCTTCTTCACCTCATCCACTGACGAGACTTTCACGGTGATGTGGCGGGGAAGGGTACACCCAGACTGAGAAGAAAAATACAAAACTATTTTATATTTAAGCATCATAAGTAGAGTTTGGAGATAATAAAAGGTATTGTTGATATAAATAACAGGTTATAAATCCATTCAATGATAAATACATACATAACAGAAAAAAAAGTCTAGTCTCATATCAAAGACTAAGAATAAAAAAATGCGAGAAATAGTATGATAAATAATTAATTATTTAATAGGAGTGTCACGTACGCTTCAGAACCAAAGGCCATATCGCCGACGTCAAAAGAATAGACAGGGGTGGACGAAAGAATGTAAAACAGAACAATTTGGAATAATAATTTTTTTTTATCAATATTATAGATAAACAAAGATTGGCATTTTTTATATTTAAAATGTTTATTCAAAATAGCTCTTTTTAGAGATCCTATAAAAAGTGGCAGACCTCGGACTTTCAAAGAGGCCAATATGTTGGTGCTCGTATGGCAAGCGCTAGTGTAACAGAAACAGCTCGAGTGCTAGACCTTCCAAGAGCAAAAGTAAAGACTTCCTTGGAAGAGAAGGAAAAACGTCAAAAGCAAAGCACAAGTCAAGTCGATAATGTTTGAAAGATACTTTCGTACTCTAAATTGAATTATTAGAGCAAATTGTTAGACCAGAACACCTAAAATCACTGCAGAACAGTGAACACCTACAGAACCCAGTTTCAAAACTGTTAAACGTGGGCTGTACACTGAAAAGTTGGACCCATTTTATTTGTCAAACCCCTTGTAATTTCTTTCGTCATACCCTGTAAATTAGAGTGTTGTCATGCAATAATACATTTATTTAATTCTGACCGGAAAGTCCCTTTTGTAAGATAGGTCGAGCCAAGTTATGGTGAGAGGCAAAGCTCGCCAAGGTTCTCTCTGAGTGATGACACCAAGCAACCTGTTGGAAACAATTTCATTAGACATTTTAATATGAAATTTGAAGTAGAGAAGCTTTTGTAAAGGGAAATACAATTGTAGTTCAATGGATTGTACGTCATTCAATCATGTTCATCTCACTCTTCCTACCTAAGAGCGTAGTCCAATCTACTCTCCGAAGACTTTTTCCGTGAGACATCTTTCAGACACCTAGAATGTTCTGGATGTTGCCACGCCCACTCAACCTAACATTGAGAGAATTTAAAAAAGGATAAGAAGTGTTGTAAGGAAGTATATTAGGATATAACATTTTAGTGTCTAAAATTTGTTTGAACTAATTATTAATTAAATTTTGTACCTTTTAAGTATCTGAATAACTATTTTAAAAAATCATACTCAGCTGAAAGTACACATCTTCAGAAGGGTTATTATTAAAATCTCAACATTGCATTTATTTTCAGGATTCGAGCTTTCGAAAAATATGTCTATTTTATCATCAGGAACAGTAATATGAATTAATGTTCCTGATGATGAACAGATGTCGTTTTATTAAAAAGTTCGAATCACAAGAATACCATCAAGTTGAGATCTAAATAACACACTCAAATATTCTAAAATAATATTTATAGCAGAAGAAGAATAGAGAACGGAAAAGTAATTTCCTTGTTTTTTATACGTCACTTGTAGGAATATTTGTCTATTTTCAGAAAACTCACTCGCAGTGCAGAAACTTCATTGGGAAAACCATGCACAACCAGTACCATTGACCTGCAGCGGAGAAATATGTATATACCAATTATTTTAGCATAATATTATAGATAAACATAAAGTTGTTAATGAAAAAAAAAATTCGGCTGATATCACTACATTTCATAAGAAAATGTGTTTTTTATTAGTTAACATAAATTTGATCATCAGAGATGTTTTTATTTATGTTTCTTAATCGCCAACATTCGAAATGCAGTCAAGGTATTAAATTAATGTGTTACGAACATCTATCAAGTTGTTTTCATAGAAAGTAGAAGATATATCTTGGAGCCTTATGTCATTAACTCTTGATTATAAACCTTTAATATCTGATTATAGGTGTTTGATATTTTCTGTGTTATAGTATGGTATTGACTGTCAATTATAATGTGTTAGATAAGTAATATTCAGACTTTGTAATATTAATCATTGAAATATTAGATATTGTCAATGCCTTTCTTTAAATATATTATTTCTGCTATTTTCATAAAATTCATATTGTAATAATTTTTATGTTTTGCCTAATTATGTTATATCAACTTTTTGTAAATTAATTTCCAATTTACACTGTTGTTTTAAAGGCTTCGATTCAACCACTAAACATACACAGTCTTATCATTGATATACATTTAGTCTCGTGAATATATTACTTTGTTGTTGGTTTAAACTTTATTTTTAACCTTCTACCAACCAATTTTATTATCAAATCAAAACATTCTAGCAACAACCAAAAAACTTACGCTAGACTAGTGAGAAAGTTGTACAATTTGTCAATAGATGGCGTCTCTCAAATTAATTATTTTCTTTAATAGTCGTTACTTGGATGAATAAAATATATCTTATTACACAATTAAGTATGCCGATTCCATTTAAACTGATTCTAGCAAATATTAGATTTCAGTCGCATCCTGCCTTTTGAGCAGGTAATTAGTGTTATCAAGAACAGAGCTCTAAATTAGCCATAGCTACTTCTCAACATTATTAACCCATTATCAATTCATAGATTTACTTATTTAAAATTCACGCATCATAGAGAAAAGTTAAACAATTAATGTAAAAGAACACTAAGAGCCACCACATCTTTCAAAAACAAAACGAATAGAGTAGCTACCTACATGTTTTCTTTGTTTGTTTAAAAAGATTATATTTTTCCATTTAATCGTAGCTTCTGTAAACTAAGCTACATTTGCAATGAAATTATTTTGATGGTAAGAACCTAATTAAGTGATTTACCCACCAGGGCCCTCTCTTGCTGGTCTTGTGTGCTCCCTGCGCATGCGTGCCTCTATTATGTTGTCTGATGCGTCTGAAAGGGTCCACTGTGAAGCCTATGTAGGTGTAGCCTAAGAACGAGGGGTTCTGGGACACTAAGAGGTACACTCCGTAGAAACCACTTGACATGGTGCACAGCTTTAATATTTATCAAAAGAATAACCGCCTGAAGTATTTAATGGTATATAAAAATCATTTAAAGAGGAAGTAAATATTATAGACATTCAACGAAGTGATAACCTTGCAAATAATTAATCATACTGTTTAGCAACTTGACAGAAAGGTTCAAAATAATTGAAAGATCCAATTTAATTCCACTATAGCGAAAATGTTCAACTGCAATAACGTCCATGTCATTACCACTGCCTCAATAAAACTAATTAGATCGTTAAAACTTAATGAATGTAAATAATACTTATAAAACTTCTCGAATATGAAATTTGTCTGTGTTTAATTTAGTAGGGACGTTTAACGTCTGATTCGGAACCAAAGGCCACATCGCTGACGTCAAAAGAAAATTAAGTACAAGGGACTGGAAGAAGCAGTCAGAAAGGAAATTGGCTCCATAAACAAAGTCACTTACAACTAGGGCTGGGACAATATGCTTTTTATGCTCTAAAATATGTTTTTATTCTCTAAAATATGCTTTTTACACTCAATAGTATGCCTAATATTTTTTTTTATTTAATCAATATCAATCAGGGAAATGAATAATGTTAAACTTTAGTTTTTCTTTATTTATATACTGTGTTTTTTGGTTTTCATATGTTGCAAGATTCACGATCTCTTCTCGTCAGAAACCTAAAAAAAAGTACAGCTAGGTATATAATTATTGTCAAAAACCAAGTGCACTAGTTTTGGTATGAAAAAGGATTCTCCTATATAAACTATAGAGATCATTTAAGAAAAATTTAAAACGTTAATATTTGTGAATAGTCTAAATAGAGTATGCAAAATACTAACTAATAATGCATTGTGATCTCGCAGATTAATTTATGAGAGCAATCTACCATTTTTATAGTCTGATATAATCTACATAATTTCTCGATTAGCAATGTTGAATTACAAGTAAAATTTAAAATTATTTTAGAATATACAAGGTATATTATTCTTACTTTCAAGCTACAAAGTTTGCATTTCATATCTCCATCAACCTCTTCCAAATCTGTAAAGTCGGAGAGCAATCTTGCTCGAAGTTGGACTTTCTCAATTCTAGGCATAGTGTCAATGTGGTTTGCGAGATGTGAATGACAACTCTTCACACCATTAACTAGAAGTGACTTTGTATGTTCCAATAATGTAGTAATACAAGAATTCTTCCAAAAATATACATTTGATCCAGATTTTCATTAAAATATTATCAATACATTTGTAATTGAAAATTTCGTATAACTTTTATTTATCAACCACCTCTCTGTGGATAAAGCATATTCTTTTCGGAAAAAGAATATGCTTATTTTCCGGGATTATTCTTTTCGGAAAAATAATAAGCCTTATTTTATCAGTATATTCTTTTTGGAAAAAGAATATCCTTTATTTTATGAGAGTAAAAAAATATGCTCTAACGATAAATATGCTCAAGAATATTCTTTTATGCTTAAAGCATATTGTCCCAGTCCTACAAATAACCGTCGGTGGCAATGCTCATGTTTGCAGAAAAGCTACTCCTTGAATGCAGTCACTTACCAAGGAAAGTGACGAAAGTTACACAAGCACTAGTGGCTGCACTCACGAATGTAAGAGAAAAATGAAGAGGTGATAGTAAATGAAGCCTACGAGCCTATCTAACACAAAATCTAAGACCTTGAAATTGAACAGACAATCCTAGCGCTATCCTCAATAACTGCAAGTAGCGTTAAAAATGAAAAAAAAACATGTAATCAAAATAGTAACTGTTCGGGGCCCAAGGGACGCCAACCCCCTTCTCTTCCATTCACAACAGACAGCTTCAGGATAGAGCCCCTGGGGGCTAATCTTTATAACAAATTAACTGAACTAAAAAAAGGATATTAAATCAAGGTCCTTTTAACTTCGAAGCATTAATTAAATAGTTTGTTACAAGAAATTACCTTGAAGGCAATCAAACTAACCAGCTTTTCATTGCGTAATATAATCGAAAATACCTTTCCAAATATGGAAACCTCGCTAAGAGTTCAAACATTAAATTGTTTTAAGTTTAATTAGGAAAAACCAGGAAAGTCAAGGGCCCTTAATGCTTCAAAACAACTAATAGTCATTACTCCTGTCAACCTCATTCAGGTACATAAAATGAGAATAAATAAATTAAAGGCTATATTCCTCCACAAATGAACTAATGTTCAATTCGCTCATAACAATCATTTTGAGCCGCTTGCAAGTTGATATTTTGCACAGATACACTTAATTAAATTAATCAACTATGAATAGTAATGAGTCACATAATTTGACCTGGAGTAATGTGGTGGTACAGGAAGAATGTATTGCAGATGTTCATAAACCTACAGTGTTGTGAAGCAAATCCAAGAGTTAAAAAAATATCCTTTCTTAGTTAAATTTATTCAAACTTACAACTAACAATAAAACAAATTCCGTTGAACTTATTAAATAAATTCTTAAATAGTAATCAAGCGAGTGGTTAAATCACTAAGTTTCCTTTAAAATGAGACAGATAAAAAAGAATTAATATAGATAACTAAATAGTAAAGGGAGGGGTGTGTTTTAATTCTGGGAAGACAGAGGTTTCAAGAGGTTCTGAAGTATTTTCTTCTTTTCTGTGGAGAGTAGCAGAGACTTGCAGAGTTGCTGTCTGAGTTCTTGAAGTTTTGGAAGTTCAGTGCAGGACTTAATGTTCAGCAGTGTGTCGAAGAACGAGGGCCACATCGGGTCCCAGTACCTGAAGAGAAAGGAAAATAGAAAGTATGAGAGAAGTAAATGGAAATAAGATGAAAAGAACATGATGGAGATCGTCTCTAAATCAAAAGAGGTAAATGTAACAAGTAAATCATTAGTAGAGATTGAATATGTCGCAATAATTTTACTTAATAATACACGAACTACCAGAAAAATGAAGAATTAACATAAAAAAAACTATCTAGAACACACATACATACCACCTTGACCAAATTGTATACAATCATTAATACTACAGCTGGGGAGCTGGCTATGTATCCTGGCACCTGCTGTATATAAAATGTAATTGAAGGAGCTAATGTTTGAAACTTAAAACTCCGGCTCCAGCTTCCCATTCATCAATAAATTAAAACTAATTTGAGATGAACCCGATATTCTGAAAACTCACAATAAAGATTCAAATTAAAAAATGAATAGAATGATTATTCAATATTTACAGTATTGGTTTAATTAATCAGCCACCCTTAAGAACTACTTTATCAATTTAGTGCTTTAATCTAAGGGTATCTGTTCAACTTTTTGATAAATGACTGGAGCCTGGAGCTATTTATAGTGTTAGTAGCTCCGTGTTCACTGCTTGTACATTTAGCTAAGCTCTGGTTCCTGCTCCGGAGTGTCAAAAGTGGCTAGCTCCGAGCTCCGGCTCCCCAGTCTTGATTAATACACTTACACACTACTGATTAACAATACACCTACACACCACACTTACCGTTTGAAAGAAGATCCTTTCAGTTGCCATTTTCCGTTGACTTTAGTGACATTCATGTAGGAGCCCCATAATAAAGTGTGGGCAATGGCAGCAGCACCGTACAGGTCTATTTGGTAAGTCCATGGTCTGCCATCTTGCATTTCACAGCAGGTGAAGCAATCTGTTGTTACCTGAAGAAAAACAGTTAGATGTAGCGATAAAATATACTTCAATTAACAGAGGAGTTTTAATCCGCCATTGGAAGAACTGCTTGAACAAAAATTAACGTAAATGATGATACCTTTTTGTTGAAGGTAGTTCCCTCTGGTAGAAGCTTCATGTCGATGGCTCTGCCGAAGTCAATCAGTTTGAGAGACTGAGGTGTGTCACTGAGAGTCTCTTCAGCTGTAGTGGCCTGCATGTTTACAGAGGGAGAGCCTCTAACGATGAAGTTATCAGGCTTCACATCAGCATGAATGATGCCACAAGCGTGAACTGCCTCTAAAATCTGCAGCACCTCCGCCATAAAGTACAGTGCTAGAGCCTCGTGTACATTGGGTTTGCTTCGGAACCTAAATGGTTGGAAGGGGGTTTCTTTTATAGAAGCTATGTATAATTGTAGTGAGTAGCTACGGTGTTTAAAGTCTGCTTCGGATTTGAGGTCAAGAAAAATCTAAGTACAAGGGACTCAAAGAAGCAATCAGAAAGGAAAATAGCTTCCTGAAAAAAGTCACCTACCATCAGTCTGGGACAATTTTCATGGATGCCAAATATCTACCCCTTGAAAGAAGTTTACCGAGCACAAAATCTAAGACCTTGTAGTTCAAGAGCATAGCTTAAGCGCTTCTTCTATAATAGCAAGTAATGTTAAAAACGATAAACATGATAAAGATGAAAAAAGATGACAGGCAAACAAAATTACAATAGTTTATTAGCAGAAGGGAAGTCTTTTCTCTTATATCTCAGTTTCAGGATAATCCCTAGTAGCTAGGATATATATCTATAAAATTATATTAGATTCATAGATGCAAATTTGTACTATCACATTAAGTTTGAAATGGTAAAAGTAGGTATCAAAAATTTATCAGAGTATTTTCAATTTATAAGCAATCGAAAGACTCACTGATTGATGATGTCCAGCAGAGTGCCGTGTGGATGATACTGAGACACTAGAACAGAGCCACAGGGGAAGAAGTAGCCCCTGTTGACCCTCATGACACTGTCCAACATATGGCCCTGGTTCTTCTTGAGTCTCTCCCTTATCTCGTGACAGACGTAGAACTCCCATTCGCTCGCTGGCTTCTGCACCTTCAGTATCATTTGACTGTCAGTGTCTTCAATATCCTCCGTTGAAGGCATCATCGTGACATTCATTGGGTCTACAGTGGAGGCGTGGTAGACCTTTGCATAAGCTCCTTGTCCTTTCATTTTCTTGACGAAGTAGTGTTCATCACCTAAGTTCAAGCGAGAGTTAGCTTTGACAGGAGGCAGTTTGTCAGAGGAGGCCTTGTAACCAGCTCTGCTGTTGAGGGGAGGATTCACAGTCGTTAACAACTCATTGATGACGTCATCACTGAAGGGATCTAAAGATGCCGTCATAGCTGTTGAAGTCTTTGCAACAGGCTGCTCTTCATCATTGAAGAGCAACTCACTGATCACATCAGGGTCGAAGCCATTGGAGTCTTTATTCTTAGGACTTTCTTTCACAGTGGAGAGGTTTGGCAATTGACATGCCTTTGCTTTGGCTGTTTTATCAGGGCAGAGGTCACTTCTGTCTGATTGACGTAAGGAGTCGGTGGTGTTGGTGTGGAGTTTCGTAGAGGTGATAGTGCTACTGTCACTGGCAGTGGTCTGTTCACTGGACCTCTCTACGATGGTGCTGAGGTTCTTACGCTCTATAGAGAGGGAGTCAAGAGGAGGAGGAGGAGCAGGGGTAGCACTGCTAGGCACAGCTCTGGTAAAGACACTTGGAATTGCACCTCTTCTGAAGGCAGGCAATGCCATGGTGAAGTCTTCTCCCTGCTGGAAAGGCTGAGGCACCATTTTGGAGCTCCAAGACGCAGGGGTGGAGGCCACATGCGTCTGATTAGCGAATGCGGATATGTTTCCTGGTAGGCGCATAGTGACTTCATCACAAGGTGGGTACATTGCAAGGGAGTCATCCATCTCCTCCTTCTTTCCCTCAGTCTCCAGAGTAGGCAGGTCAAAGACTGGCTGCAGAACACCACTGCACTTCCTTTTCAACATCGGCTTCACATAGTCTTCAGGAGGTTTATTCTCATCTTGTTCTGTAGTTTGCTGAAGTTCTGTAGGTTCTTGTGAGACTACAGTGGACTTTATTTCAGTTCCTGTGAGCTCCTGTGAAGGAGTAACAGCAGGTTCAGCAGGGCTCACAGGGCGGTCACTCATCCCAGAAGGACGCTCACTCAGCCCGGAAGGACGCTCACTCAGCCCGGAAGGACGCTCACTCAGCCCGGAAGGACGCTCACTCAGCCCGGAAGGACGCTCACTCAGCCCGGAAGGACGCTCACTCAGCCCGGAAGGACGCTCACTCAGCCCGGAAGGACGCTCACTCAGCCCAGAAGGACGCTCACTCAGCCCGGAAGGACGCTCACTCAGCCCGGAAGGACGCTCACTCAGCCTGGAAGGACGCTCACTCAGCTCGGAAGGACGCTCACTCAGCCCGGAAGGACGCTCACTCAGCCCGGCAGGACGCTCACTCAGCCCGGCAGGACGCTGTGGGTTTGCTGGTTTAACTGAAGGTGCGTTTTCATCATGAAAGTTTTTGAAAGGATCTTCTTTTTTAGGAGTTGGATCCTGAGATGATTGGAAGTGAATTAAATTGATGAACTGAAAATTATTGGTGTCTGAGAAAGATGTGGATAGAAAGTTAGAAACAGTAGAAAAGAGTGAGGAGGTAAGCTCATATCATTACTAAGATACACATGACATATTATTGAATAAAAGGTGTACTCAGACTTAGTTATTATCTCAAAAATATCATCAATCAGTTGGGTAATTTTCATTTGACAGGAAGAGATAACTTATCAAGTAGCATTTAACTAACTCTGAAAATAGTGAAGGGAATCTCTTCTGAAGGAGGAGGCATTATCTCTTCGTCAGTAGTGCTAAATAAACTGTTTTCAACTTTGCTCAGATTGAAGCTGGTGGCCCAGACCATTTCTGTCATGATCTTCTGTACCTGAACAATGGACAATAATTTATTCAGATGATGAATGACGAAAAAGTTAATTTTAGTAAATAGCTACTGAATTATCCATGCAAACTTTTATATTTAAACTTCAAGCCTGTTTATTATATTTTTAAAACTTTAATTATTGAAGATTTCCTTAACTTCTCTAAATAACTAATGTTTATTTAATTACCTACAAGAAGTAAAAAGAAAATTAACTTCATGTCGAAGTAGCAAGTTGTCATCATATGACATTCTCACAAAATTATAGCAATACAATGGAGTTTTACACAACTGTTACAATCAGGGCTGTGGAGTCGGAGTCAAAGCTTTTTTTGGTGGAGTCGGAGTCAGGAGTCAAAAATTTGTACCGACTCTCGACTCCAAGCTATAGCTAGATATAAGTCGCAAAAATTTTGGTCCATTTTATTTGTTGTTCATCATGTTAAATATCTCATAAGAACTAGTAACTGCTCATAGATATGAATTAAATCAATATTTAAAGTATAAACACTCAAATGACTCAATATTGCTTATAAAAATACTGTGAAACTGTTTGTTGGAGTCGGAGTCGGTGAAATTCTTTATAAAGGAGTCGGACATTTTATGTACCGACTCCGCAGCCCTGGTTACAATATAGGTGTTTCAATAGTGAGATATGGCTATATTAATTAGTGGTTGAAAGGTAGTGGACCATTTATGAGGCAAGGAGGTTTTAACATTAATTTGATGGTAACGTCATTTCTCTGTTGATAATAGTTGGGACATTCACTTTGAATACGAGTAACTGAGTGGAGCTAAAATCTTCAGTAAAGGAGTGGAGCTAAAGTCTACAGTAAAGGGGTGGAGCTAAAGTCTACAGTAAAGAAGTGGAGCAGAAATCTTCAGCAAAGGGGTGGAGCAGAAATCTACATCAAAGGGGTGGAGCTGAAATCTACAGCAAAGGGGTGGAGCTGAAGTCTCCAGCAAAGGGGTGATGCTGAAGTCTACAGCAAAGGGGTGGGGCTGAAGTCTCCAGCAAAGGGGTGGAGCTGAAATCTACAGCAAAGGGGTGGAGCTGAAGTCTCCAGCAAAGGGGTGATGCTGAAGTCTACAGCAAAGGGGTGGAGCTGAAGTCTCCAGCAAAGGGGTGATGCTGAAGTCTACAGCAAAGGGGTGGAGCTGAAGTCTCCAGCAAAGGGGTGATGCTGAAGTCTACAGCAAAGGGGTGATGCTGAAGTCTACAGCAAAGGGGTGGGGCTGAAGTCTCCAGCAAAGGGGTGGAGCTGAAATCTACAGCAAAGGGGTGGAGCTGAAATCTACAGCAAAGGGGTGGAGCTGAAGTCTCCAGCAAAGGGGTGATGCTGAAGTCTACAGCAAAGGGGTGGGGCTGAAGTCTCCAGCAAAGGGGTGGGGCTGAAGTCTCCAGCAAAGGGGTGGAGCTGAAATCTACAGCAAAGGGGTGGAGCTGAAATCTACAGCAAAGGGGTGGAGCTGAAGTCTCCAGCAAAGGGGTGGAGCTGAAGTCTCCAGCAAAGGGGTGGAGCTGAAGTCTCCAGCAAAGGGGTGGAGCTGAAGTCTCCAGCAAAGGGGTGGAGCTGAAGTCTACAGCAAAGGAGTGGAGCTGAAGTCTACAGCAAAGGAGTGGAGCTGAAGTCTACAGCAAAGGAGTGGAGCTGAAATCTACAGCAAAGGGTTGGAGCTGAAGTCTACAGCAAAGGGGTGGAGCTGAAGTCTACAGTAAAGGGGTGGAGCTGAAGTCTACAGTAAAGGGGTGGAGCTGAAGTCTACAGTAAAGGGGTGGAGCTGAAGTCTTCAGTAAAGGGGTGGAGCTGAAGTCTACAGCAAAGAGGTGAGCCAAAGTCTACAGTAAAGAGGTAGATCTAAAGTCTATAGTAAAGAGGTAGATCTAAAGTCTACAGTAAAGGGGTAGAACTAAAGTCTACTGTAAAGGGGTAGATCTAAAGTCCTACAGTAAAGGAGTGGAGCCAAAGTCTACAGTAAAGGAGTGGAGCTAAAGTCTACAGTAAAGGAGTGGAGCTAAAGTCTACAGTAAAGGAGTGGAGTTAAAGTCCTACAGTAAAGGAGTGGAGCTAAAGTCCTACAGTAAAGGAATGGAGCTAAAGTCCTACAGTAAAGGAGTGGAGCTAAAGTCTACAGTAAAGGAGTGGAGCTAAAGTCTACAGTAAAGGAGTGGAGCTAAAGTCTACAGTAAAGGAGTGGAGCTAAAGTCTACAGTAAAGGAGTGGAGTTAAAGTCCTACAGTAAAGGAGTGGAGCTAAAGTCCTACAGTAAAGGAGTGGAGCTAAAGTCCTACAGTAAAGGAGTGGAGCTAAAGTCTACAGTAAAGGGGTGTGGCTAAAGTCTTCAGTGAAGGGGTGTGCATTTGTCCATTATATGAGACTAGGTGAGAACTGTGCGTCAAATTCATAATCGGTTGAGAGTTATTTCCCAAGTCCCAACAGAAAAAAATCGCTGTCTTTTAGTATTTCTTTGATGTTTTGAACTAGCTATAGCTTTTTATTATTTAATGATGATATGGACTTTTAAGGAACGTCTTGGATCGGATATTATTGTTTAGGTCGTTTATTGAGATTTGATAATGGCAAAATGAGTTGCAGTGAAGATGTCTGCAGCTCTAAAGTGTATACAGACACCACACTATGAATTGGCTTCATCTGCTAGACTGCTTATCGTTAATTCTTCTATTACTACTGAAAAATCAAACTCTATATTTACAAAAATAAAGTTCTAACAAATTCAAAAATGTTCTAACAAGTTCAAACATGTTCTAACAAGTTCAAACATGTTCTAACTTGTTTGAACATGTTCTAACTTGTTTGAACATGTTCTAACTTGTTTGAACATGTTCTAACAAGTTCAAACATGTTCTAACAAGTTCAAACATGTTCTAACAAGTTCAAACATGTTTTAACATGTTTTAACATGTTTGAACATGTTTTAACAAGTTCAAACATGTTTTAACAAGTTCAAACATGTTATAACAAGTTCTAACAAGTTCAAACATGTTTTAACAAGTTCAAACATGTTCTAACAAGTTCAAACATGTTCTAACAAGTTCAAACATGTTCTAACAAGTTCAAACATGTTCTAACAAGTTCAAACAAGTTCTAACATGTTCTAACAAGTTCAAACATGTTTTAACAAGTTCAAACATGTTCTAACAAGTTCAAACATGTTCTACCAAGTTCAAACATGTTCTAACAAGTTCAAACATGTTCTAATGAAATTACTGATAATAATTCTCACCTCTCGAGTGTTTACAGTTGGTGACTCCGCTACTGGTCTGTTGGTCTTGAAGCCATCAGACGCAACAACACGCCCTGTGTGACTGGCAGCGGGTGGCTCCTCACAGAAAGAGGGGCTGGGAGGAGAGATCATAGCACTAGCGTTAAAAGAACAACTAGTCACGGGGGTTGGCTCTGTTAGTTTGAGGGTTGGAATGCAAGGGGGTGTGATGCTGGAGATATCCGCTGATGTAAAAGAGAAAGGAGAACATTAAATTTTAAACTAAGTGGATAGAGTAAGTTAACAAATTATCGGTCAGTTTCATATCATCTGCTATAAGAAAGAAAGTTAAATTCCTATATTACTGCAAGCTACACTAATATAGGAATGGGGTCATTTATCCTCATTCCTAGATTAGTGCAACTTGCAGTAGTATAGGAGTAACCTAACAACGGATAATAAATTACTATTGAAGATCCGTTATTTTTAACAGGCAAATACACTAGTAATAATAGTTATTATACCCCTATAACCTATATTTATATTACTTCAAGTTGCACTAATAAAGGAATGGGGGTCATAAACCCCTATTCCTATATTACTGTTCAATTTCATGTACTTAGCTACCCTATTTAACAAACAAAAACATCCATGGTATTAATATCTACTATAGACGTTAGAAAAGCGAGTAATTAGCTAATTGTACCTGATGCTGGTGCTATGGACAGGTTAGAGACATCAGGCATAGGTGCAGTGATGTCTAGTTTGAGAGCAAAGGACTCCTCACAGATGGGGTCCTGAATCTGAGGACTGCCCCTTGTCATATTGCAATGAAGTACACTCTCGTCAATGCCCTGTGAGGAATACCATTAGGCACATTGTGTGAGGAACACCATTAGGCACATTGTGTGAGGAACACCATTAGGCACATTGCTATCAAAATATCAACAGCGTACAATAATCAAATATTCATGTGTATGTTCATTATTAATAACTTTTGTTATATTATAATAAAACTAATAGTCGTACCAATATGAAAATAAAATTAATTTGGAAATTAGTTAGCAAATGATGTAATAAATATAGTTAGCTAGCTACTTGATAAATTTTCAATCAAGAAAAAAATCAGATTTTCATTTTGTTTACCTTAGGTGCTACCATAACTGATTGGTTAACTGATTTGTCAATGGCAACCCAACTATCTTCAAATAATAGAGAAGATTGTGCAGGAGCCTGGAAAGGAAATTAAACATTTTATTCTTCAAGTACTATGGTTAATATAATTTTGGCTTAAGCAAAATAATCAGCTCTCTACAACTATTTAAATTTAGTATACCTTCACTAATACACAGTAAATTAGAGGTTAGGTTAGTAGTAAAAACTCACCGGATTAGTATCAAGCCTATTCATTATCTTTTCTAACATTTTTTGTTGCTGTTCCATCTTCAACTTCAGATTTTTAATTTCATCTGAAAATAGGAAATGGTATGAGGCTACGTTCTCGAAATAACCTCTCATTTAGCTTTGCCTATTAAAGGTAAAGTTTCTATTACCAGAAGTGAATTAAATAGCTACCAGATGAAAATTTCAATAGGTTGTTATTAAATAATCCCATCAAAATATAATTATCGTGAAGAGAGCAGTGTTCTTACTCCAATGATTTAAATTAAATGCATATATAGTGATACAATTTTAAATAATAAACTATTGAAACTTTCATCCAGTATTTATTTCACATCTGGTAATTGAAACTTTACCGTAGTCTGTGTTGAAATATTGAATTTGAGACAGCCTAAAGCAATAACAATTATGGTCATTTAAAAGCTTAATATTTTCAGAGATAAAAGTAGAGTTAATCAGTCTGACTATAGTCATTTGATACTCACCATCTTTTTTAAGGAGCTCCTTTGATGCTTTAACTTTCTCTTCCTCCTCACGCCTCCTTTCTTCCTCTTCATGCCTCCTCTCTTCCTCTTTCTTCATCCATCTCATTGCGTTCAACTCCTCGAAGCTGAATTCGACGCTCCCTTGGTACACCTGCAGACAACGAAATCAGTAACTAGTAGTTAGCTATGAAGTGTGTCACAAATAAAAATTGAAATTCCAATACAACAGCTTGGTCTAAATCAAAATAAGACAACAGCTTAATAATTCACAGCACATACTACTTCATTCTAGTAATGGAAAATTATTCAGCACCGAACTGAACATTTTGACTAGTCAGGACAAAACAAATCAATTATTCATACTAGGTTTAACAAGTTTTTACATTCACAATATGACCATTCTGTAGATCAATTATGATAAACACACTCTGGTCACTTAAAGAAATATGTAAGAAATATTGCTAAGTCTGTAAGCAATATTCATACCGAAATAAAACACATTATTTAACAGTGGTAAATTGATAAAACAAACTATACAATAGCTAGATGTCAATCTTCAAAAGTCGGTGGGTTATAAATAAAAACAACATCAATATTCTATTGAATACACAGCAAACAATGACTGACCATAGCCTTGTCGTACTGTGGCTGTAGTCTAGGGTCATCAGGGTCAGGAACAAAGAGGGGGATGGGGTTCTCTTCCTGCACTATGGCAGTGTGCTTCCACTCCTTCAGGATATTGCTTGACACTGGCAGTTGCACAGCTCTCTTCTGACCAAACGTTTCATCTCTGTAAACTAAAGGAGACACAATAAATCAGCAATGTACAAATACTACTACCTAATTTAATAACCAAAGGAAGGGTACTTGTGAGCAATGAGAATATAAAATAGAATTGTAATCTGTATATATTTACCATTAGAGCAATGAGAAAGATTCTTCACCAAACATTTAGGCATAAAAATTAGGGAAATTTAAATTTTATTATATACACTCTGAACAGATTGTTAATCTAACCTTTAAGTTCAATAATGAAAGAGTCATAATTGTTCAGTACAACATAAAGCAATAGAATTTAATATGGATCTAATCTAACTCATTTATATTTTAGGTAGCTTATCGTTAACAATGAAATAACTCTAAGATCAATGTTTATTAATATTCTAAAACATTTACTATTAAAAGCAAAACATTTGAAATTATGATATTTTAATTAGTAAATGGTATTGTATTAGCTAGTAAATCCAATGAGGTAGTAATACAGCTATTAAACCAGTTATCAGGTGACTTCGGCCACTTTCACATATATCCCAGACACCAACTACCTACATCGTGAAACAAACCAAAGCCTCTGCCTTACACACAAGAGTCGAGAAAGAAAAGCTTACTTTCAAAGGAAGGTTTGACGAATTGGTTGATCTGAGTGATGGGTACATTGACAGTCTGTCTGTCTTTTGGTTTGCGTTGATTCCACTTGCCAGGGTCTATCACGTTTTCTTTGTCGTCAATCGTTGCAAGACCCGAAACAGATGGGACAGCTGTGTTTCTGAATCTATCACCGAAAGCATTTTCATCCTGAAAAAAATACTTTGTAAGGATTCCAACACTCTATATTGAATTAATTAATGATTTAGATGGAAATATCAAACTTAGAAACTTCAAATTATAAACAATGTAGATGCCTAGATTTGCTGAACACGTTTATCACCTGATAAATTGCAGGACCAGACTTTGTTACATTTGTTTTTGGTTTCACTCCTGTAACCAGTGATATTCTTTGAGGGGGCAGAGACCCCTCTACCCTCTCATGGGGAGCCCTGTTCTTTGAATCAAGAGAGAGTGCATTGAAAGCAGCTCTCTGTGCCTCTTCACTCTCCTCCTCATTGTCCTCAGTCTGTTGTGACTTTCGGTATTGGAAAGCTCTACCAAAATGTGAGAAATGTTAATATAGTCTATGTCATGAAATGTAGCTACTCATTTGACAAAAGGTATTTCTTTTATTTATAGCAAAATAGTCTTCAATAATGATAGCATATTATTATTATATTATTATTATAGTATTATTGTTATATATATAGCAAAGAAAACTCTATGTAGGAAATTAGGAAATACAGTGTTTCAATTTGTTGAAGCATAGCTACAAACTATTAGCAAATAGTTCACTGACAATTTGTTCTCAATTGCTCACAATGAAGCTACCACTCACTCATAGGCTAATTGAAGTCTGACAGTGGAGTCCTTGGCCATGGCCAGACCAGTAGTGTAGATCTCTTCAGTTTTCTTGGGGTTACCTGAGAGTTCCAATTTCTCAGCCCAAGCCTCATAGAAATCACTCAGCTCAGTGAGGATGTTCTTAGCCTGACACACTTGGAACACTTCAAGAGCTTTACTGTGAACTGTAATCTTCATTGTTGGAGTTTTGAAGAGAATGCATATCGTTATTATCATATAAGTGAAGGAAAAAACTATTCTGTAGCCATTGAGCAGAATGATTTATTTATATAGTATTTGAATTTCAAATTTATGTTCTTTGTGGGTATAGATCTAATAAAATGATGGAAGTAACTAGCAAATAGGTAAGTATAATTTTCAAAGAAGAAGGTATAGGAAAGTACAAGTTAATGACCACTTACATATTTTAACCAGAGCTCTAAGAATCTCCTATCATTCCTGTATTGTTCCCTTAATTTCTCATCTTTGTTAACGGAGGTGAAGCACTTTTCAAGCAGTGTTTTGAGACTGCTGGATTTGCCTCCGGTTGGATAGTGTTGTTCAACCCAATTGATGTAGTTGTGCCAGACTACCAGAGGATCTGAGCCAGAATATGATCTTAGCTCTGTTTCAAACTCCCTGCACAGAAGAGAGGTATTGAGGTAAAGACTAAATTGGATACACATATTCAAATATTATCAGTAATCAATTAAATTCAATCCCAATTCTAAAAATTAATTTTATCAAAAGGCTGATGCTGATCATTTTATTATTTCCTTTAACTTTAAGTCTTTTAAGTAAATAGTGATTTGGAAAGTTAAGCAGCTTTATGCAAAATATAAGATACAAAAAATAATAATTTTCTTTAGCATTAAGAAAGAAGGCTGAGGGCTTAAGTAAAATAATCATTTCAAAATTCAAACGCACTGCCACATGTATTACCATTAATGACAGACCATACTAATTGATAATTGTGTTTGGAAAAGGAGTCAAATTACCACATCTCAAAACAGACTCAGAAATGGCATCAAATTTTACACATATAATATATATTACTCATCTAAAGCATATATATTGATAAGAAAATGAAAGCAACCAATAAGCAAAACAAGAGAGCATTATTAGAAAGTTACGTTCTCTTCCTGTTGAGCATTTGATGAGAGTCGTCATTCAAAGCTGCCATCATAGCATTGAAGTCACGACCCTGCTTCAGGGGTTGAATATTTTCTTTGCATTGCTCCCAGTCATTGTTAAACTGAGACATTTTGAGAATTAAGAAATTAACATCTGATTATATAAAAACTGAAAAGGATTAGCAATACTTAATTAGTATAAATGATGATTAACAGGAGAGTGTGACAGTTACAGTCTGCAGAATATGAGAGATAGTTGCAACTTGCAATATTCTCTGAACAATTATCATTGAATTATGAATTAATTCCTATATTTACAGTAATTTAGCTGTGAACACTTCTGAATTCATGATTCATCCATATGGCTATATTTGCATTAGATAATTCATTATATCAACATATCAAAGTTAAGATCAATTAACAATTAAAAACATCAATTACTTAGTTTACTCAAATGATTTTGCTCCATCACCACTAGTCTAATGTCAGTCCAGTCCCAGTCTGAAAAGAAGGTCTCCTCAGACTCAGGATTTTTTACAGAAATTAGGATTAGGGCGCAGCAAATAACATGGGAACATAAGTAAGTTTTTGATTGAATTTTAAAAATTGGAGATCTCTGCAGGAGATCATCAATTAATTCCTATGTTACCATTAATTTAGCTGCAGGAGATTCTGAATCTGCTGCTGAGAGTCAGAGAGTAGCTCTCTCTCAAATTAAAGTCTCTGCAGGAGAAGAGACACATTCTGCAGACTGGTGATGTCTATCAGAGGAAATCGCAGAAATAGAGTAATTCGATAAAACTAGCCACTAAGTCCCTAGCTATATATATTTTACAAAAATTTTATTGTTTAAAGTTATTAAAATAGTCTCATATGTAACTGTTTAGTGTTTCCTATAATTTTATTAACGTATCAACAGTTAAAATTTTTAATTAATTAACTATAATGACAGACACTGGTAACTATTGAAAAAACATCAATTAGGTAGCTAGGTACCCAGTCTGCAGAATATGGGACATTTTTAACATTTTCAGTGCGAACAATCATTAATTTCTTCCTATATTTACATGTATTTTACTGAGAACAAAAGCCAAAATAGAGTATTTCTTGGAGAACAATTTACCAGTTCCTGCAGTCAGTCTGGCTAGGTACCTAATCAGTTTACTATCTAGAATTACTTTGCTCTATCAGAGGAAATCACAGGAAATGAGTAATTCTATAAAACTAAATATATTATGCATAAATTTTGTTTTTATTGTTAATAATATAGTATCACTAGTAGGTATCCTAGTCCTACCATTAATTATTACAAATTAACATATCAAGAGTTAAATACCTACATTAACAATTAAAGAATTACTTGGTTTACTAGAATTACTTGTTTCCACAATTCAGCTAAATTTAATTAGGTAGCTAGCCTAGTTACTTGGTTTACTCTAATTAGGTACTCGTTTTTGCAATCTAATGACCATTGTGTGCATGACTTATATTAGCTATATATATATAACCCTAGCTATATAAATAGTAAATACCTATTATACCTAGCAGAGGTTGTAAATATTTTAATTTAAGAACTAAAAAAAACAGCAGAGATCTGAGGAAAGCGTCATATGAAATACAGAGTACATAACATATCTGGTCTTAACTTTAAACAGACCCAGTGACACTTTGCGGCTTTGCCACCACAGAGGCTCTGAATTATATTTCAGAAACATTGAAGACCCGAAATCTTAATTTCCTCCGGAGAAGGATATATTTTTTAGAATATTTCTATAAAATGAATTCATAGGTAATAAATAAGTTAACAAATATTCAACTTGTAATTAAAATACACAATGATCCTATTATCCTATATCAACTTTCAATAAAATAACATCGCTTGGGCGGTGGCGGGTTTAAATTTTGAAAAGAAACTTTATGGAGATTTCTTCATTCTAATGTTACTATTGAAAGAATCTCACAGGATTATAATATTTCTATTTAGATACTAATAAATCCAAAATATTAGGATTATTCAGATTAAGGAAATGAGAATATAATTTAGTTGCATATTCTGAAACTTAAGATTAAAATTCTAAATAAGTATAGCAATAGGCCCTAGTTCAGTCGCAATAAGTGAGAGAAATTTTCAATAATTCAGTAAATAAGTATATATAGCTACCTTTCTTTATTTATTTGTTGCTATTTTTGAATGGATACTTCAAGCGTTAGCTCTATGCATGATTTATTAAATATTATCTATATACCTGTATCAATCTAAATTCTAAGTACAATCGCTGATGCGCACATAATAAGCATCCTTTATAGATCAAAGTATAAATCTACATTCTAACCGGATCAAGCCTCTCAGACCCCTACTCAATAGAAAATAAGAGCTGGTTCGTGGCAGTGGTGAGGCGAATCGGAGTAATCAATTTAGCAGTCAGGGAGCAGTGAGAGCGCAACGTGGGCCGCTAGGCAGCAGACAGGAGCAAGAACTCAGTGTAATTAAAATGGAGTAGAATTAGCTGCCAATGCGGTCAGTTTGGCTCGCACTACTCCAATCTGATTGATCACTACCTCGAACCTGCTCTTATTTTTAATTGTGTAGGCATTCTAGTTACAAATGTGCTGCATGCTCAATAGATCGGGTGATTCGGTTTCCTCGTGAGATAATCATGGCATATCCTAGGTATAAGTCCCCATTTTTCTACCAGAACTCCAGAAGCATAATCGATATAGAATTATGATCATATTTTTTCCATATATTGTCAAATGAATTCTTGATCAATATAAATAGTGATCAAAACATTTTTTCCCGTACAAAATAACTTATGCGTTTAAGAGTTGAGCATAATGTAACGAGAAAACGTACTATGGCCATTTCAACTAGCAAAATACAGGGAAATAATTCATTCAATCTAGAAGCATTATATTTTAAAGATACAAGTCATGTAGCTATTTACATTTACTTAATTATTACTTTACACAATTAAAACTACTTATGTATTGAAATACGAGTTTAATTAGCCTTTTTGTCCATTACTTTTAGAATAGAACCTAAAACCTGAAACTAGTAAGTCCTGAAATGGAGCAGGTGAGAGTGTCTGAAGAATTACTAACTCACTCAATAATGAATAAGGAACTGAAATGTGGAAAGATATGCTATGCTGTTCATATAGTATTGGAAGCAGAACTCCTTTGAAATATAAAATCACAAGTGATAATTGAACATTAGCTTTGGAAAATAAATATTGGAAATGCAATATATGCTTCAATCTGATTGAAAACAAAACAAAAATGTAGTTATCAAATAATGACATTATTCTAAAAAAAATAGTTAGTAAATATATTAGATGTAAATGAAGAATAAAAGGATTATAAAAAAGAAAATAGCTAATTTTGTGAACTAGCTAGCTACCAATCTGTAGAACAACCCCATAAAAGGATTAGTTAGAATAGTCTACAGTAGTTGAATGATTGCCACCATAACTCTCCAAATATCTTATATCTAATGTTCCAGACGTTCAAGATAGTTGTGACATTTCTCGCCACTGACTATCCGCACGAGACACTAGCTAATGCTGCCTGCAGATTCAGTAACTTCCACACAAGGACGTTCAGGTGGTGCCTGCTTGCACTCTGTTTTGCAGTCCATTTTAAGGGAACGCGTGACAAGTTTTACGCTGAATAGAGAGAAGTCAGCCAACCACAGAGAGTGGTTAGCAATCCAGTGCCGGTGCTTCAGGGAAACAATTTGCTGAAGTCGTAATAGAGGCAACTTTTGTGAATTCTCTCCCACTCTCGTAACACGTTCTCAAACCTGTGGGCAGATCATTTATTTTAGAAAAAACTGCATAGTATTGATACTTAATATTATCATAGTCATTTTTGAAACAAAAAAATAAGGAGTACAAGAGAAATGAAATAATAATACGAAAACTAAGAATTCTCGAATTAATTCCAAAAGAAATTAGCAATATAAAACATCAGATCAGAAAAGTATCTCATTCCTTACCACATCTTTTCAGTGTACGGAATATGACAGAAAGATCTTTTGGGAGTCTTCCACATCGCCCACTTAATGTCCTTAGCATTGATTTCATCTGCAAAATACAGTAAAATTTAAAATCGCTGAATTCCTAAACGCGTATCTGTAAGCAATAAATCTCAGAAAAAAAGGTAATTTTGCATCTCCTTACCTTCAGTGTATGAAAAGTCTGGTACAAATAGCACATCACATTCAGCGTTGAAAGGGAGGGTACAACTTGACATGCTGGCACTTATGTAATTCTGTAAATAGAGTGTCAATTTTGTCTTATAATGGCACAGGAAAACTCAATTTACATTAAATGCCTAACTAATTTATAGTGCCATATGCTTTTTTTTTAAAGCCCCCAGCCAGAAGAAGCAGACCTTCTTTAAATAATAAATGGAAATTCTCTCTTCACATTCTCTTTATTTAATTTCAACGGAGATATTTAACAGGTCATATTTTAATTGACATACATTACAATATTGATTTTCATAGCTAATACAACGCATTTTCAAGAAATGTTCAAGTATATTTCATCAGAGATAATAAGGCATCGGGTCAATCATTAAATACATTCCTTACCTTCATCACAGATTTTTCGAGGTCGGAAATGTTTGGATGAACTTTATTTTGCAGAACAGTGAGGGAAGGTAGATTCTTTATACCTGGAATTAAATTTATTATTTAACATTTATTTTATTCATCTAGCCCTAATAGGATTTAATTTCTTGTTAAATATAGTGTATCACATTCTATTTACCTTGTTCTCTGCTACTTTTATTGTTGAAGATACTCGCAGTCTGTAAAAAGAAAAGACACCAATTCATTATCTATCGGAAGTCGTTTTTGCTACTATGAATTATTAGCAATTAAGTCTTTATTTTATTATTTAAATTAACTTCATTTATATTCATTTCTTCATTCGACATCAATCTTCTTTACTAGGTTCGCTAAAATTGGTATCATAAATTGACAATCTATAAGATTTTGAATCGATAGAATTACAGTGTTTAAGATTTCAATCATAAATTTAAGTATTGAATATCTTTTTAAGATATTGTTTTTTTTAACTGACTTAATACGATCGTACAATTGATGATAGAAGTTAAATAAATATAAGTATTTATTTGTTACAATAGTCCTTAGGAACAATTGATATTCATTTAGTTCATCTCCCACACATTAAAATTTAATAAGAATTGCATTTTGCCAAATTATTAAGATGAATAGATTAGTAGATACCTTCACAAGGTTGAGCAGCTGGTCACAGTTAGAAATATTGTCCTGCACAACCACAATGGAGTGGCAGACCTTCAGTGCAAGGGCTAGGAACTCTAGACTCTTCTTCATGAGGTTTTGCGTCAAGTTACTGTTGAGAAGAGAGTAACAGAAAACAGTTAAAAAAACATATACCAATAGAGTATTACATAATTCTAAATAGCTTGCAATTATTTAATATTATACTCTAGAACCTAGAGACGTAAGAGACATGTCAATATTAAAAAAAAAAGAATATAAGGGTGATTAGTATCTAGCTACAGTATTCACTATAAAATAATGCAAGTTACAATTTAAGAGACACCTTTTCAGCATTAAAGCAAATCAAAAACTATTGCAAAGGTGTTTCACCGCAAATACACTGAGGAACTCACAGAGAGTGTTGCGTTGCATCCTTTGTAGATGAAGCATCCATTACACCGGCTGAGAGAGAGGGGGGAAAGTCCAGGATGATGAGCCTCTCATCAGTGATATAAATATCCAAGTTGCTGGTGGTGTATGCACAGTCACTCTCACCTCCTACTACGAAAGTACTCTGCTTTCTGATGGAGAGAAAAAGCAGTAGAATAATACCTAAATACATTTTTCAGGTCACTTATGAATTGTTCAATAATTAACATTCATGCACATTTAAATTAAATCTACATGATTCATAAAAATATATTTAATAGGAAAGGTATATGATCCTTTCCAGCTTATTTCTATTATTTCATTCTTAACGATTAAAGTTACTTACTTGATGTATTTGTCCTTTTCACCAGCAAGAATAGAGGCGATTGTACTCTTGCCAGTGTCCTGCAGACCCATCACCCCAATCACTTTGAACTGTACTTGTTCCAGAAGGAATGCTGACAGAGACTTATGCTTCTCAGTGAGGTTGAAGTCATCAGTTAGAATATGGATAGGCTCTGTCATCACTTTTACAGGGGTTATTTTACCAGTAGCTGAAAAAATGAAAAAGAGTGATGACATCGATTCATACTTTAAAAGTTTAAGTGATCTATTTCTGATCTAAAACTTTATCTATTTTAACTTACTGAAGCTAGCTACAGCTTATATGAATTACAAATTGAATACAATTATAAATAGCTAAAGCAGTTATGGAAAATCAAATTTTCCAGATAATAATAATCATTTATAATATTATAACTAGGCAGTATTTCTACTTCAATTGAAATGCCAAAATAACAATAGATGTCATAGCAAAATTCATTATTATCAAAGTTAGCTATAGAGGTACGTTCAAGTATATTGTAGCCTTATTCATTTGGAATCATGTAAAATCACCTGGTGCTTTGAAGTAGAGAAAAGTTTAACATTACTTTGAAAAAGATAGTAATGCAGATTCATACAAATAGTAATGATCTAGCTACTGTATTTTACTAATTTGAAGAAAATGAAATATTAACCCTTTAACACCCAAGACAAATTGTAAGCAATATTCAATTTTTTCATAGATCATCAATATTAGGTAGTTAACCCTTTTTATGAGGAATATGCTAAAAAAAAACTTTGTATTTATGTATTTTTGAAAGTCAAATATCATTTTGGAAAAACTCTGGATGGTTCAAAATCTCAAATTATTATGTGGCATAACCTACATTTAATTTATCACTTCTTATTGCTAGAATATTATTATATCGACTGAATAGACATTATTTGACTTTTTCTAATATCCTCCCCAAAAGAAGGTGGTTACTAAAGGGTAAAAATAGTCGAGTGTATGGAATAGCGAGTTTGATATTTTGGTTTGATTGAGTGAATAAATTGCTTCAGATATCCAAGTTTCTTAATGCAACTACAAATGCTAGGTTGCTACACAAACCGAACATTTATCCCCAGTATTTCATATAAGTACCATCAATCTCAGTGATACAAGAGAAACTCCAATAAAATAAAAAAAGGCCTAGTTGATCAAACTTTGATCAACTAGACTTTGAAAAAACCCAAAAGCTATCTGCAAATAAAAATTTAATTACAGCAACTAATGGTTCTTCTCTTCATAGAAAAAAATAAATTTAACTTACATTTGTCAGCTTCAGCTAATTTGGCAGCAGGCCTTGGCGCAATTTTCAATGGGGGAAGAACATTGATGACAGGACGACCTCCTTTGAAGTCCGACAATTTTGGTTTCCTGGAAAAGAAATTAAAATTTAGCAGGTTTTTATCATCTAATTTATTTATAAGTGAAAAGTTGTGGAATATATAGATACATTTACGAAAAACATTATTATTAACTCACGGTTTCAAATCTTCTGAAGAATCTGGACTCTTATTTGAATACGAGCTAATCACTCCATCAACTGCACGACTTGAAGGAGGTTTCAAGATGGTGATTTTAGGGGACATTTGACTTTGGTCCTGAGTTTGAGGTCTTGCAATAATGAACTTCTGTGATTCTTTCTCAGGGAATGGTTTATCCCGTTTCATCACATTCACCTCCTTGTTATCACGCAAGGGACGCCTATTTCTCTTGTTTTCTCCATACTCGTCAAGTCTCCTGCCATTGGTGTTTCTATTCCATTGAGTGGGAACTGTGGAGGCCTTGTAACTTTCTTTCAAACCTTCAGGTAAAAACATATCCAAAGCTCTTCCTCCTCCCTGATATAAAAAAAAAATCATATATAAATTATAATTATTCAAGTTACACAGAATAATATTGAAATATATATCTATAATCTAAGAGCTTAGAACTAAATAATAAATATTTTAATGATTTAAAAAGAAAAAAATTGACATGATATTGGACTTCTACTTTGAATTACTGAACACAAATTAGTATTTACATTATTATTCAAGAATATAGAGAACACATTGAAATTAATTCCTTTGTTAATAGTCTTTATTTTATTTGTATGAAAATATATTTTTCCATTGAAACAAAAGGGATAAAATCTTTACAGAAGAGGAAAAGAAATTAGTTGGTTGATTTATTATGCATTTTATAATTCTCAATAGTCATTTAACATCATTTTCCTATTTAAATTATTTAATATTGTAAGATACTCATTACTCTGATTCACTAGCCTATACTGTTTAGTGTTGACAGAAACTGTTATACATAGGCCAGTCTAGACAGACAGCATATTGTAGAAACAGAGAAACTGGTAAAGTATTCTCCAAGAGATTCTCACTCTTCCTTAGGTTCTCTGTAAAATACATGTGAATATAGGAAGTAATCATAAATGGTGCACACAGAAAATGTCCTATATTCTAATTCTGCATCTGGTACAAAACTACTTGTCAGAAACAGGTAAAGTATTCTCATAAAGATCTCTTATTCAACAACTTTTCAACATTTCTAAAAACATATCTCTAGATCATTTCTAAAAAAACATATCTCTAGATCATTTCTAAAAAAACATATCTCTAGATCATTTCTAAAAAAACACATCTCTAGATCATTTCTAAAAAAACACATCTCTAGATCATTTCTAAAAAAACACATCTCTAGATCATTTCTAAAGAAACATATCTCTAGATCATTTCTAAAGAAACATATCTCTAGATCATTTCTAAAAAAACATATCTCTAGATCATTTCTAAGAAAAACATATCTCTAGATCATTTCTAAAGAAACATATCTCTAGATCATTTCTAAAGAAACATATCTCTAGATCATTTCTAAAGAAACATATCTCTAGATCATTTCTAAAAAACATATCTCTAGATCATTTCTAAAAAAACATATCTCTAGATCATTTCTAAAAAAACATATCTCTAGATCATTTCTAAAAAAACATATCTCTAGATCATTTCTAAAAAAACATATCTTTAGATCATTTCTAAAAAATATCTTCAGATCATTTCTAAAAAATATCTTTAGATCATTTCTAAAAACATATTTAGATCATTTCTGGAAAACATTGTTAGATAATTAGATCATTTCTAAAACATCTGAAAATAATTTCTAATAAAACATCTTTAGATCATTTCTAAAAAATATATTTAAATAATTTGTAAAGAAAAAATTTGAATCATTTCTAAAAAATATATTCAAATCATGGGTGTGCCTAAAAAGCGTCCGGAAGCGTCCGGTAGCGTCGGATAGAATGTAATGACGCCCTTTACAGTGTACATTATTATTTATATCATATGAAGAATGGTACTTTACATTTTTGAAGGTTACGGTTATATATTGGATAGTTCACGCTCCCGGACGCTTTAAAAGCGTCCGGAAGCGTTTAGAAAAGTCCGGTAATATCTAGTACCGCCCTGTACACTGTACATGATTATTTATATCATATGATGAATGGTAATTTACATATTTAAAGGTCACGGTTACCTATTTGATAATAAACGCTCCCGAGCGTTTTAAAAGGCACAGGAGCATCCGGTAATATCTAGTACCGCCCTGTACACTGTACATGACTATTTATATCATTTCGTGAATGGTACTATACACATTTAATGATTAACGACCGACAAACTTGTATATTTGTTAATTGCTTAATTAAAAATCGTCCGGGAGCGTTTGGAGGCATCTACAAGCGTCCGGTACCACACGTTAGTGTCTAGTACCGCCCTGTTCACCGTATATAATTATTTATATCATTTGGTGTACAATAACTTACTTATTTAAAGGATAAGGTTACATATTTGATGGTTTGTATATGTGTTAATTGCCTAAAAAGCGTCCAGTATTGTTCTTTATCATCAGTTACAGCAACAAGTAAACAGTTAAATGGGTTATATGCCTTCAATTGCCTAAAAGCGTAATTATGGTATTGCCCGGTAATTGGGTTGGTAAACCTTATTCATTAGGGAAAGTAAATGATTTTGTTATCGTTGGGTAATTAGTTAGAGTTCGGTGATTAAGCAAAGTCCAGTGATTTTGATAACTGATTACGTTCGATAATATGGTAGTGTTCGGTGATTGTGTAAAGTTTTGTGAGTTATAGGTCGTAGGCGTAGTATTTTTCTCCTGATTTATGAGTTACAGTAGAATTCCTATATAATAATCATGTACAGTGTACAGGGCGGTATTAGATATTACCAGACGCTTCCGGACGCTTTTGTGCCTTTTAAAGCGTCCGGGAGCGTTTACTATCAAATAGGTAACCGTAACCTTTAAATATGTAAATTAACAATCATTATATGATATAAATAATCATGTACAGTGTACAGGGCAGTACTAGATATTACCGGACGCTTCTAAAAGCTTCCGGACACTTTTGTGCCTTTTAAAGCGTCCGGGAGCGTTAACTATTAAATAGGTAACCGTAACCTTTAAATATGTAAATTAACATTCATCATATGATATAAATAATCATGTACAGTGTACAGGGCAGTACTAGATATTACCGGACGCTTCTTAACGTTTCCGGACGCTTTTGTGCCTTTTAAAGCGTCCGGGAGCGTTAACTATTAAATAGGTAACCGTAACCTTTAAATATGTAAATTAACATTAATCATATGATATAAATAATAATGTACACTGTACAGGGCGTCATTACATACTACCGGACGCTTTCGGACGCTTTTTAGGCACACCGCAAATCATTTCTAAAGAAATTTTTAAAATATTTTCTAAAAACAATCAAATCATTTCTGATTTATAAAAACTAAAAACATCCTAAGATTATTGATCAGTTAATTAATAATAATATCCTTTAACTATAGTATCCAAGTAATAAAGCATGTCCAAACTCGCCATTTTAATGGCGAGTTTGTGAGAGTTATTTTGAGCCCTTCAATTGCAAATGGCGAGTTTTTTCTATTTTTCTCCTATGCTACAATGTTATTTTGGAGAGAATTAATGATAATTTGATCATTTTGGAGAGAATTTGTTGAATTTTGGAGAGAGCTGGACTGCTGGAGACAAATGGTGAGTTTATAAGACATACAATTTTACTTGGTAATTTGGTATAGTATCATTAGCATGATTTAGTGCATAAAATTCTAGTTATTCCACTGACTTTTAGTCTTTTTCAAAAAAGCTGAAAAAATCCACCAAGAATTTCCAATAATTTGGCAGATCCACCAACATTTTCCCCATTTATCCAACAGAAAAGGAAGTTACCAGTCTGCAGAATATGGGAGATATTCTCTACGACCAATTCAGAATTAATTATTATATTTACCTACATTAATTTTGTTACGAAAACTTTGAATTAATTCCTATATTTACATTAATTTGCTACAAACAGAATTAGAGATCTCTAGAACGAACGTAGGTAACAACACAACACCCAGTCTCATGCAGACTGCAAAACATGGGACATTTTTCTGTGGCCCGTGCCTCAGGCTCAGTGGGAACAATCCTTAATTTTCTCGTAGTCCTTAGTCCTAGGCTCCTAAATAGGGAGCCTAAATATAGGAACCTCCTATATTTAGTATATTATAATATTTACATTTATTTTCTTGAAAAGTGAAAACAGAAGCCAAATTAAAGAATTTTTTGGAGAACACTTTACCAGTTCCTGCAGTCTGGTAGGTACAGCACTTTACAAGTTTCTGCAAACTGGAATATTAAGAATTTAAAACAAGCAGCTAAAGACAAAGGCCATTTGTCTTTACTATTTTTACTTGCTAATGCTCCCAAATATCCAATAGGTTTATTATTTGGAAAAAATCTTTCAAAAATAAATAAAACGTTATAGGTACCATGCTACTCACATTGTGGATGTGCATTTTCTTCTTTCCTTCAAACTTAGTTTTATTGAATCCATTCATTATGAATCTAGGTATTTTATGAAAATAAATGAAGTTGAATATTAGATAGCTATTTGAAGTTCATAACTAGGTACATAAATCCCAAATAATTACAGGATTTAACTTCGCAGTTTGGTCGAACACGTAGATTATCATTTAGCTAAGGTAACTGTAACAAGACAAGAGGCAAGTTAGGTGTTTTGCGTTGTCCAAATTTTTTTTTGATAACATTTATATCTAAAGTTCAGAAATGTATTGCCTTGATAAATAATAGTGAGAAGAACATAGATGTAGAAAACTATATTGATTAGAATTCATAAAAGAAATATTTTAGTCATGATGAAGAATAATCGAACTCCTGCTACGTCTTCAAAAAATATCTGCATTGGTACCTAGTCTGAATAATCTTATGGATAAAAAAACATTAAAAATTGAATAGAAACAGGGAAATTTAAATATCTTAATTTTCAAGTTATTTTCAACATATTCCCGTGCGAATCATAGTTACAGGTATCTAGTTAGATATATATATATAAAGCTCTTAGAACGTCCAGTACATGCAGAGATGGGCGGGAAAGTACTTCCCAAGTACCAAGTAAAAGTACTAAATAACAAGTAAGTACTTCAAGTACTACTTGAAGTACTTTCTAAAAAGTACTTTGAATAATTACTTAGAAGTACTTTTTACAAGTACTTGTTACTTTCCAAGTAAAAAGTACTTTGCAAAGTACATTTTTTTTTCCTTTCAGTCAAGAGATTTTAAAAGATTAGTTTTAAAATCTCTACAAAATTAATTCTTTTTCTCATCAAAACTGTATTTACAGCAACTTGATAAAAACTAGAGCTTGAAGAGGTCCAACATGTTAGAAAATTGTTTGTCAAGCAGTAAAATTGAAAACTTTGTGAAACAGTAGAATCGAAAACTAAGACTGTAAGATATTGTATACTTTTATGTGACGGTGAATATTTATATATTCTGACATACAATCATGTATAGAGACTATGAGTTATATTGACCAATTTAAGTACATTGAATATAATTATTTTGTGATACCTAGATATCACAACCAATATTTACCAAACACACTGACGAAAACACATTGAGCGTGTGGACGTGTACAGTGAGTCAGTCACTGTGATGATATACTATCAGAGAAAAGAGTCACTGTGATGATGTACTATCAGAGAAAAGAGTCACTGTGATGATGTACTATCAGAGAAAAGAGTCACTGTGATGATGTACTATCAGAGAAAAGAGTCACTGTGATGATATACTATCAGAGAAAAGAGGATCACTGTGATGATGTACTATCAGAGAAAAGAGTCACTGTGATGATGTACTATATATATCAGAGAAAAGAGTCACTATGATGATGTACTATCAGAGAAAAGAGTCACTGTGATGATGTACTATCAGAGAAAAGAGTCACTGTGATGATGTACTATCAGAGAAAAGAGTCACTGTGATGATGTACTATCAGAGAAAAGAGTCACTGTGATGATGTACTATCAGAGAAAAGAGTCACTGTGATGATGTACTATCAGAGAAAAGTGTCACTGTGATGATGTACTATCAGAGAAAAGAGACACTGTGATGATGTACTAACAGAGAAAAGAGTCACTGTGATGATGTACTAACAGAGAAAAGAGTCACTGTGATGATGTACTAACAGAGAAAAGAGTCACTGTGATGATGTACTATCAGAAAAAAGAGTCACTGTGATGATGTTCTATCAGAGAAAAGAGTCACTGTCACTGTGATGATGTACTATCAGAGAAAAGAGTCACTGTGATGATGTACTATCAGAGAAAAGAGTCACTGTGATGATGTACTAACAGAGAAAAGAGTCACTGTGATGATGTACTATCAGAAAAAAGAGTCACTGTGATGATGTTCTATCAGAGAAAAGAGTCACTGTGATGATGTACTATCAGAAAAAAGAGTCACTGTGATGATGTTCTATCAGAGAAAAGAGTCACTGTGATGATGTACTATCAGAGAAAAGAGTCACTGTGATGATGTACTATCAGAGAAAAGAGTCACTGTGATGATATACTATCAGAGAAAAGAGTCACTGTGATGATGTACTATCAGAGAAAAGAGTCACTGTGATGATGTACTATCAGAGAAAAGAGTCACTGTGATGATGTACTATCAGAGATAAGAGTCACTGTGATGATGTACTATCAGAGAAAAAAGTCACTGTGATGATGTACTATCAGAGAAAAGAGTCACTGTGATGATGTACTATAAGAGAAAAGAGTCACTGTGATGATGTACTATCAGAAAAAAGAGTCACTGTGATGATGTTCTATCAGAGAAAAGAGTCACTGTGATGATGTACTATCAGAGAAAAGAGTCACTGTGATGATGTATTATCAGAGAAAAGAGTCACTGTGATGATGTACTATCAGAGAAAAGAGTCACTGTGATGATGTACTATCAGAGAAAAAAGTCACTGTGATGATGTACTATCAGAGAAAAGAGTCACTGTGATGATGTACTATCAGAAAAAAGAGTCACTGTGATGATGTACTATCAGAAAAAAGAGTCACTGTGATGATGTTCTATCAGAGAAAAGAGTCACTGTGATGATGTACTATCAGAGAAAAGAGTCACTGTGATGATGTACTATCAGAGAAAAGAGTCACTGTGATGATATACTATCAGAGAAAAGAGTCACTGTGATGATGTACTATCAGAGAAAAGAGTCACTGTGATGATGTACTATCAGAGAAAAGAGTCACTGTGATGATGTACTATCA
>CANNZV010000679.1:242254-265082 GCA_947561585.1 Caprella mutica | reverse complement strand
GTATAATCAACTATTCTGTTTCTATTATATATGTATAGGTTCCCCCCTCTAATTACCCCAGCAAACATGAATGTATCTATTCGATGTCTAAACGACTCTGTATAACCTCTCTTCCGACATCGAATACCAGTAACAAATTAGACTTGGTGACATCAAGTAGACATCAATCCGATATCAGTTTGCACCGCTAAACCGCATCATGTTAAGTATATTTGGCATCGAAGCGATACCGTTATAACAGCGTTGAATAGAAAGATAAATTACGACATCCAACATACATAGGGATTCTGCATCGAACAGACGCCTAATTATATATCCAATATGCTTCGAAACGAAATCCACTTGCATCCAATAAATTAAAAATGAAAAAACATACTTTCATTGATATAACATACTGTTCGTTTAGATGCTTATCAATTTGATTAATGTTACATAATTCTATATATAATTTAAATGGGAAGAAATGAAGTGATGTGTCCGGGAATCGTTCGTGGGTCCAACCGTCGTCGTGCCTGAATCTCTGTCACTTTGCCACCGTGGATGTATTTGATTAAAAAAAATTATGATATTAAATGACCCGAAAAGTGAAAAAGTACTCAAGCAAGCACCGCTTTTATAACCAAAATCACAGCTTATTCTTATTACAAATAGTAATGAGTTGGTCAAAATTTTCATATAATTGTAACTCCTTAAAAAATTTCGATCTTCTATGAGTTCAAATTAAAGGAAAATGTTTTTGAGGGCTACGACTTAGAATACAGATGAAAGCTCTGTGATGACAGTTCAAAGTAATGAATGCATTAATTAAAATTTGACCATAGATTAACTCTCACTCAGTAAATATAGGTCATAATAGTTGAGTAATTAGTCTGATATTTTTGACTTATTATAAATTGTGTTTCATTGAACAATCATGAATTTTTGTAAATATTTTTTAGCAATAGGGTATATGTTTCAAAGTTATTAATAGGATCTATATTTTTCGAACACGTGGACAAAGGAAAAATATAATAATCATTATTTAACTAGTATTTAATTCGTAACATAATAGCTGAAGGTATGATACCAATTGAAAGAAAAGTTAAATAATGATTATTATATATAGATTTATTGAGTCCGATTACCACTTTAAGTTTAATGATCTACAATGTGAATCACTGAATTTTTCATCGTCTCATTTTGCAGTTTTTTGGCACTAGGTTTTACTGGTATCATGGATATCAATTAAAGTAAGATTTTTAATAATGATAATTATTATATTTATTTCTTACCATATTCGAAAATGTGGGAACCGTCCGATAACACAGAATTTACTCTAAAATGGGAACATGTTAAATAACCCATCAACTATTAATTATTTACGTTTAGTAGATGTTTAACGTCTGTTTCGGAACCAAAATCCATGTCGCTGACGTTAAAAGGAAACGAAACACAAGGGACTGGAAGAAGCAGTCAGAAAGGAAAGTGGCTCCATGGACAAAGTCACGACGCTCATGGATGCTAAAAAGCTACTCCGGGAATGCTGTCACTTACCGAAGAATAGGACAAAAATGATCACAAGCACCGGTGGCTGCACTCAAGGATGGAAGTGGGAAATGAAAAGGTGATAGTAAATGAAATCTACGAGCTTACCTAACACAAAATCTAAGACCTCGTAATTGTAGAGCATAACCCTAGCGCTATACTCTAAAATTGCATGGTGAGATGAAACATGGTAAACATAAAATAGACAATACATAATCCAAATTACAACAGTTTGGGACCCAAAGGACGCCACCCCCCTTCTCTTCTATTCACCAAAGACAGCTCCAGGAACCCCTCAGGGCGCTTATTTATAATAAGCAGTTTAAAATAGATTCATCACCATCTCGTTTTCACGGTACTGGAGGAACACTGTTCAACAACCGATGTTCCAGTGTTGCTTAATTTTCGTTGATACAGTTCACAATCACACTAGTGTGTCAATGCTCGATCGTACCTTTACAACTGCCGTAGTGTCGTTAGTCCCCTATAAGTATATTAATTATTGGGTATAGTTTAAAGGGAGCACTATGTATGTTATATAGAAAGGTACAATTCAATTGAATGTAAATAATTCCTACATTTCTTTACGTATTATAGAACAGGAAGATAAGAAAATGAATTTCCAAATTTGAAACGATTTTTTTAAAACTACGTATCTGTTTTCGCACTTCTTGTCGAAGTATAAATTCAGATATCGTTTGGAAACAGACATGCCGACGTCAAGATGATGCTGTTAAAACCATGTATCGGTTTTCATGTTTCTACTCGAAGTGTAAATTTAGATATCATTTAGAAACAGACATTCCGATATCTACTATGAGTCGAAATGGTTGCTAAGTCGATACCCACCGTTAGCGCTACGAATTCGACAGCAAACGGCATCGAATCGACATTCATATGTTTGTTGGGACTCCCCCCCCCCCTGCTTACCACCCTAATTAAGTTCCAGTAGGTCGATAAATGGGTAAAAGCTATTTAAACATAGAAAATTGTATAAATATTGAGAATTAATATATTTACTAACCATGAAACTGTTTTAAAACAACTATTGCGAAATTGATCATAATACCATTTATCGTCACCCCATGACGATAAATGGAAAATCCTCTTTATTGATACCCAAATATCGACACATCGATTTATTTTAAATATTGATGATTAAATTAATTTCTGATTTTATATTTAAGAAATGCAATTAAACATAAGTAAAACTGTATGAACGTTATTTTGAAAAAAAAATTATTTGAAGCGTAAAATCGCGCATAACAAATTCTCTAAACCTAATCAATTTCGGTAGGTTTGTCCTGAATGTACCGTATTGTCATACATCTCATCAGTTAAACTGACACTCTGATTGTAATTTTAAATGAAATTACTTACATTTTTGTAACAATAACAAAATTATATGGAGACATCGATTTGTAAAATACCTAAACCATAGAAATGTTTCTAAGTCTTGTTATAGACGAAAATAACTGAAACATGACGATAAATGGAGAGGGACGATACAAGGAGCCCTTACCCTAGCTAAATTTCAACTCAATAAATAGGTATCTAAATATCGTATTACTAAATAGGTAGCTACATTTAATCTCAATAAATAGGTCGCTAAATTTCATCTCAATAAATAGGTATCTAAATATCGTATTACTAAATAGGTAGCTACATTTAATCTCAATCAATAGGTAGCTAAATTTCAACTCAATAAATAGGTATCTAAATATCGTATTACTAAATAGGTAGCTACATTTAATCTCAATAAATAGGTAGCTAAATTTCAACTCAATAAATAGGTATATAAATATCGTATTACTAAATAGGTAGCTACATATCATCTCGATAAATAGGTAGCTAATTATCGTCTTGGCAAATAGGTAGCTAAATATCGTCTCAATAAATAGGTAGCTAAATATCGTCTCAAAAAATAGGTAGCTAAATATCATCTCAGTAAATTCCTAGGTAGCTAAATATGTTTTCATTAAATAGGGAGCTAAATATCGTGTCAGTAAATATGTAGCTAATTCAGATGGCTTCTTTGTGTCCAAAATTAGTGCTGAAAAGCTGACCTCGTGGGGAAATAAGGCTTCGCTCCACTATCGTTAATAACCGGAAACAGCGTTCAACTATTTGTGTCAGGAACATCAGCCTTATAACGGCAAGGGTGTGACCTATGTATAGCTAGGTACTTACTTAGTCCTCTGTGACTGAATGACTAAGTAGTTTCTTGACTAGTAGCACGTAATATATCCTTGTGCTAGCAAAGAAAAGAATCTGCACATAGGTTTAAGTCGGCTATGATTTAATTCCTCAAATCACAGTTTTTTAATTAGGTACCTATTATTTTAAATTATATTAAAAATTTGTCATCGTGTTCCCAGACCAGTTTCAAAATATCTGCAAGCAATAAAATCAGTAAAGTTCTGGGAATGTGATGTTAGTAAACCGTTAAAAAATCATTATGGATACACTTTTCTCTAACTGTACCTAGGCACATTTCCAGAGAGAAAACTGTGTTATATTAAAAAAACTGAAATAATGATTGGTATTGAAACGCTTTATTATTTTTAAGATAACAGAATATTGTGTTTCTTTTAAACTTAAAAACGTTTATTGTTTGTATTCTTGTTACTTTAAAGGTCCTCTCCAGGCTCCGGGAAAAAAAATGAGTTTATAACATAATATTATAGAACTAAGGTCTTTGATCATTATTCTGCAAACCGCATACAATTCGGTTCAATTTATATTTTATAATTTGTTTTTTAAAGTTTTTTAATACTCTGTGAGCAACAATTGAGCGAATCACTAATCTGATGCTGAAGAAGAAGATTGTACACTCTTTGTTTTGATTACAAATTTTAATTTTATAAACAAACCATGCGTTTTCGGCCTTTATTTAAATTATATTAGATATTAATTGTTTCCTAAAGTATATAAACGTTTCTATTATAAGTTCATTCAATTTTATACCTTTACACGAATATTAAATGGATTTATTAAACCTAATACCTAGAGGCTAGTTGACAATCAAAACAAATGGTGTACATTCTTTTTCTTCAGGCTGAAAATTTCTTTAATTAGTTAGTCGGAAGTAAAATAAGCTTTGTAGAGATTTGATTTTAAAAATCTTTAAAAGCATATAAAATTAAAAATACACTACCAAATTCGATGCGGTTTGCAGCAAAATGATAAGGAACATTAGCCTCGTTAAATAAAGCAATAAAAATATTTGCTTGGTGGGGACCTTTAAACACATTACGTAGAATAGAAGTGAATAGATAGGTTAGGTTCATTTTTATGTCCTCACCATCTGGAACATCTGTTTCACGACTACGAAGATCATGACAACTCAGTTTTTTTCTTGTGACAATTTAGACAAAGTCTTATGACTAGTTCGTAAAAAATGTATGTGATTACTAGGGTTGTGACAATATGCTTTTACTATCATAGATTGCGAAAATAGTATAGACGGAGAAAAATAAACTTGTGAATAGTTCTACACCAGCGGTATATTGTATTTATTCAATACCATTTCATTTCGGCTTAAGATTTTCTTAAGATCTTTCATTTTAATAAACTAAGAAAATATTGTCACAACCCTAGTGATTACCTAAAGATGGGATAAAAGAGCCTTGTGACATCTAGAAAGAATTCAACTAGCTAACCTATGGGAATATCTTTACTTTTTAATAATAAAAACTCGCGATTGCCATTATACAAGTTCTATCCAGGATAGACATTTCTCTTAATTCATAATATTAATTAATCTCCTTATACATTAAATGTTATCAAAATGTTAAATGAATCGTCAATCAGAAATTTGAGAATATATTGTTTCAATTTGTTGTCAAAATTGGATGTAAAAAAGAGCGTTAAGATACATATAACTAATAGATTCTTTGATTTCAAAACTGCAAAATAACAAAGTTATTCACTTATAATGTTTATACATATATAAGAGAGAAAATTAATCGATAAATTCATAGTTCACTTCCCTATTTCATTTAGTATTTAAATCCAAATAATAATAAATCCTAAATTTATTATTTTCTTAAAACGGTAACCATATAAAATCAACAACTAGAGCATAGTATGTATCAATTTTTTTCTGAACGGTAGGTACTCTTAAATTTTTTGAATTTCAAATATTTCTATTTGGTATTATTTATGTAGATTTGGTACTATTTGTTCTGTCATTTAATATATTTTTAGTGCAAGTGCAACATATTTTAATCAGAAATTTTAAAAAAATATATATATAAAAATACCCCCTTCATAGTTCACGTCCCTAAATAAATAGGGGCGTGAACTAGGAATTTACCAATTAATCACCTAATAGGCTAATAAAAAAATAATTACATCTGAGGATGAGTTTAGTTTTTTTATAATATCATTGAGTCCTCCTTCTGTGGTTAAATAATTCCTTTATAAACATCCATTATGAATTATTAGTCACAATGCTTGGAGATTTGAGTAATAACCCATTCTAATTTCATCTAATTAGGCATACGGACATTCTAATTCACTGACACACCGTTTGTGTACGCTTTCACGACTAGAAATGGAATGTTCGTGTTTGGTACTAATTTAAAGCGGATGCTTACTTTCGCTTTCGAAACAAACCAAATTTGTCTCACTGAGGAAACGGACCTTAAAGACCCCGTGATTAAAAGGCTTATCTAATTATATAATTACGCCATCTTGCGGCGATAAGCTCAAGGTCCGTGCGTGCGTTTGTCACGTGTGTGTTCATATTATCTGTTACTTAATCTGTGGAACGCCATCTAGCGGTAAAATTGATTATTTATCCATTTATATAATAATCATAAGAGGCTTATTTCTAGAATGTGTTCAAACAATGTATAATGTCTATTTGTAAATGTTATAAAATGAAGCATGAATAAAGTTCAGCATGTTTTCTTTGACATTAGATCTAGGGATAGTTTTTTATTCTTATCGCTGTTTCTCTGAGTTTATGAATTAGAATGTGTGACCTTTTCTTGAAGGTAGTTATGATAGTGTACCGAATGGGAATCTTTTTAATGTCTTTCTGCAATTATGAAGAATAATAACACACGAATTAGTTTCGCAACTCATCAATAGTTTCAGTTTTTGTACAATCGAAGCTTGCACCGTGTCGTGCTAGTTTCCCTTTCTAGTTACTTTCACTGGTGACATGCTTGGCGCTACCTACCTTTGTGCTGTCATTTCATCACACTTTTGACAATGAAAACCTATTTGCTGTCTAGGAGGTGTCGGTACCAATCTTTGATTACAATTTTTAAAATTGTATATTATATTATTTATTGTTTAGTAAATCAGTTTGAAGTACAAAAATTAAAGAAAAATACTACTTCTGAACTCAAAATTATTGAATCGTGAAAATATGTATTTATTGCTTGGTATTTAAATATATCGTTGATATTTTTTTAATAAGTTTCTAATAACTATAACAGATTAATAATGTAACTTATTATGGTATGGTTAAATGGAGAAAAGTCAATAATAAGAAATAAAAAAAATTATAATAGTACATCATCACAGTGACTCTTTTCTCTGATAGTACATCATCACAGTGACTCTTTTCTCTGATAGTACATCATCACAGTGACTCTTTTCTCTGATAGTACATCATCACAATGACTCTTTTCTCTGATAGTACATCATCACAGTGACTCTTTTCTCTGATAGTACATCATCACAGTGACTCTTTTCTCTGATAGTACATCATCACAGTGACTCTTTTCTCTGATAGTACATCATCACAGTGACTCTTTTCTCTGATAGTACATCATCACAGTGACTCTTTTCTCTGATAGTACATCATCACAGTGACTCTTTTCTCTGATAGTACATCATCACAGTGACTCTTTTCTCTGATAGTACATCATCACAGTCATTATATTTCATTGTTTCTAATTATTAATATGCACATGTGCTTTGTCTGTGTGTTAATATTAGTGTTTTTGTGCGTATTCTGTATCTAATTACAACCAACTACTGTGCATTAATTCAATTCACAGTTTACCAAGTGTCGTAATTGATTGTAGTTGTGAGTTATTGGAGTCAGTCTAGTAATTGACATATAAATCTTATCCTATAGCATACTCTAGTCATGCTATCTATTTAATTGTTTATATACACTCACTTGATAATAACTTATCGAGTGTAATTAATCACGAGGAAATGTTTAGATGATAACGATACACTTTCTATTTTATTACACTATTCGATATAATGCTATTTTATAAACAACAATTTAATTGATAAATTAAATAATTCTCACGGTAATAGGTATACTGTAGACATACTATATTACCTATTCATTGGTCAGTGTATGGTAGGTAGTAACTAACTACATAATTCAAATTTTGGAGCACACTCTAACCTTCTTATTCTTTTCAGGATGTTGATCCCCAATCCAATGTAGCGGCAGAGAGGTCAATAAGTGGAGGACTGTGGGACAGTGATGTCTACTGGCTGCAGAGGATTTCAGAGTTCTTTGGGGGTGGAGGGAACCAGAAAAACACTAATAGACGGATCAGCCAAAACACGAGAAGAAATGACAGAAGTAGAAAATTACTTCCCGAACCGATGCCGCTCAATCTTCACTATCCAGATGAATCTGCGGTCCCTGATGCTAATACCAATTTATACCACATCAAACCAGGACAAGTGTCGAATGACTGGCGCAGACAACATGTTCGATACGCTGGGCAAAAGAGAAAACGTTTACCCCCTCTAAGGAGAGGTAATACAAAATTCAATAAACGTAATCGCGTTAAGATTCCAATGAAGGTTAGGAATCACAGAAAAAACGAAGTCTCTTCAGCACCTAATTTTCTGGAGGAACTTTATAGCAATTTCATAGGAACTGATGATGAAAGCGACCAGTCGGAAGAAAATGACGTCTTACATCCCTCTAATCAGCAATTTAATAACAATGTTCGATTCGATAGCCAATCCAACATTGCACCATTTTCACACGAAAATAACTATTTGAAAAGTTCAACTATTGATGAGAATATTCAAAGTGAAAAGAATAGATTGGATCAGGCTTTAGCCCTATCTCGCCCGTACCACGTGGTCCAAAATCTGAACCTCCCATTATTTCAATCTAACACACCAAAATTCCAACGAAAAATCCCCGATGAGAATTACGTTCATCCTGCAGTAAGGAGAAGCCATGTAAAATCTTCTGATGATTACTATTTTGATCCTAGCCCCAAGGAGGGAAACATGCGGGCTGATGCTTTCCAGCCCATCTTCAGAGCTTCTCCCAGTCTAGACGAAGATCTCCCGGAATCTTTCATGCGACCAATGCACGTGGCCTCAGCTAGGGCTCTAACATTCGCCAAACCTGCCCCACCGCCTGAGATAATGGACTTCTTTGAAGAGAACCAAGGAATACCTATATTTGCTAATTAGAATTCTAAGGAAATGAAAATGAAAATGCACAAAGAGAAGATGTGCATTAATCAGCGTCAACGTACACAAATTATTTTTTTTAAGTATCATAGAAAAAAGTTTCCATAGCATTCTTAAAATGGATCATTGATAAAAAAAATTTGGTATATTTAACTGTTGATGTTACCACATTTTCTGTTTGTATACGTCGATCAACTGTTATTTACCGATTCAACATTTAATTAAATTTCCATCCGCTATATATACAATTTTGTTGTTTATACGACTGTTTTTTTTTTCAAAATAAATTCTACATTTGAAACCTGAAATTTCGTTCATGAATATTAATACAGGAATTGAAATTAATTAGTGGTGTTATCGATTACTTTTATACGCAACTACAATCATAATTATTTTATATATAATATAAGTAACATTAGATTTTATCTCAAATATTTTCAATGTATTTATTACTAATTTGTGTGCGTTGGTACTCAGTCTATGCACATGAGAATAATGTTAACAATAACTGTTTCCCTGTGGTTAGAATGAATGAAAATGAAGGTGGAATCTAACGTCAAAATCTGTAGTAATAATCATCTTCTATGTTGAAATTATTTTATAATAATTTAAAATAATATTGTGTTTTTCTGTTGTATTTCAATGGTTTTAAGTGAAATTTTCTTTAAAATCTTTATTGTAAATTAACTTAATTTAAAAACAGGCAAGGCATTATTTATTTTTGTACAAATGTTTATCAAGTTTGTTATTATTTTTAATTCTCTTTTTTTAGATCTTTTTTAGTCTAAACTTTTATTAACGATGTAATCTGTATCCCTCCGTATTTTATATAATACTAATACAGCTTCTATAATTCCTGATTTAATTAACACTTTTTGTTTAATTGTTTTTATCTGTGCATAGGTATAGAACTAATTTTTACCTAATAGGATACATGAATATATTAGCTATTAATTTTTTAATTATTTTTATTTGTGCATATTATGTTGTCATTTTTTTAATGCTACTTACAGTTTTAGAGGATAGCGCTAGGGTTATGCTCTTCAACTACGAGGTCTTAGATTTTTGTGTTAGGTAGACTCGTAGGTTTCATTTACTAGCTATCACCTCTTCATTTTCCTCTTCCATCCGTTAGTGCAGTCACTGGCGCTTTTGTCCCTTTTAGTCACATTCCTTGGTAAGTGACTGCATTTTCGGAGCAGCTTTTCTGCATCCATGAGCATTGTCACCAACGGTGGTAGGTGACTTTGCTCATGGAGCCACATTTCTTTCTGACTTCTTTTTCCAGTCCCTTATTCAATTTCCTTTTGACGTCAGCGATATGGCCTTTGGTTCCGAAGCAGACGTTAAAACCCCATAATAAATTAAAATTATTTGTGCATATTATTTTATACATAAATATATTCGACACTTTGATAATTCAATGCTGTTTTTTTAACTTTAATTCCATAAATTGAATGTGGTATGAACCAGAAATAAAAACTTTAATTCATATTCAATGGGTTGAACTTTCAGTTAACGGCACATGAAGGTTTTTAACATTTTATGATGGTACGAATATGTAGGGCAGGATAATTAGCATTAGTACGTTAGGTAACTTTGCTCTGGTATTATGAGTTAGAGGTCTTCTCTAAGAAAATTTTATTGCTTTAATCAATGAGGTTAATGTTTTTCATCATCTTTGTGCAAACTCCATGGAATTTTGTTAGCATATTTTTAATTTTATATGCTTTTTAAAGTTTTAATCAAATTCTACATTACCACTTTCACTTCCGAATTGCTAATTTTCAGTCTGAAGAGAAAGAATGTACACAGTAGGTACTTGTTTTGAATGTCAACTAGATAGGTATAGTAAATTCATTATTTAGTACTCGTGTCAAGCTATAAAATTGTAGAAACTCATTATAGAAACGTTCAAACGTCCATTAACTTCAGGAATTAATTAATATCTTAAGCGAAGGCCGAAAACGCATTGTTTGTTTATAAAATTCAAATTGGAAATCAAAACAAAGTGTATACATTACAATCTTTTTCTTCAGCGCCTGATTAACATTTCGTATAATTGATCACACAGAATTTTTAGAAATTAAGAAGCAAATAAAAAAATCATATTTACAACCGAAATGTATAAGCAATTTGTAGAATAATGATCCTTGACTTTAGTTCTATAAATATTATGTAATAAACTCATTAATTTTCTTTCCCCGGAGCCTGAATTGGACCATGGGTTACTTAATATATACACGGCCTGATTTGTTACATTTCTCTTCTTAAAATAGAAGGCAAGGCTTTTTATCATATTTAATTATAATGTGTATTATTCATTGAAAGCTTCAGTTAAGATTTTAAAACACATTATTATTTATGTACGTATATTTTAATAACTATCCCAATAAACCTAACTAAAACATAAAAACAAGAAATTGTTGAATTGAGACAGTATGGTATACATTTTTCATAACTTGAAAATGAAAACATAAGTCATATTTTGTTTCAACAAGCATATGTCTCTTAATTATCTCGGAGGCCGCCACTCTATCTTTCACAGCAGATTCTGTAAGACTCTTCCTTTTGTTGTTGAAACAATTATTAGTCGTTATTCTATCCAATCGAGATGAATTAACGCTTTGATGCACAGAGAAAAAAGTTTACTCATATTTAATGGGTCAATAATTTATGCTTTGAATCAATTCATTACGTGAGTTAGTTGGACTATATTCATGTTTTCACGTGTGTCAAAACAACTATGACGTGGTGTGTCACCAAACATAGTTAATTCAAATCATTTAATGGATTGAATCAACTTACTATGAGAGTTAGAGTTACATTTTGGGAGTTTGAACATATGTTAGAAAAACTATGACATATTGTGTTGAAGTAACTCACAAAGATTGTTAATCCAATGTATCTGGTGTATAAATTAACTTACTAAGAGAGTTGGCGCTACTTTTTTTAAGTTTAGATGTGAGTTAAATCAAATGAGTAAGTGGCAACTTATGTTTTCCTCAAAGCCAAATTAATCGGTTGACAGTTTTCAGTTCAAATCTTGTTTCAAGTGTACCAAGTGTTGAATGTGAACGCTCCTCAATACCATTTTAGTTCAAGTGCAAACACACACAGAGAAAGGATTAGTTGAATCAAATCATATTTAATTTGTTTTGACTACATTTTATGGTTTATCTGTGCTCCTACCTACGTGGTGAGTTGCAGGTACTATTTAAAATGAGTTAAATTCACAACAACTACCTGTGATAGTCAAAACTACTCGTGATGGTTGAACCAATTATATGTAATGGTTATAACAACTGCAGAACAAGGTTGCATCAACTACTTGTGTATGTTTCTCCAATCACTCCTATGTGATATACCAACTACTCGTGTAGGTTATTTCAACTACTCGTGTAGGTTATACCAACTACTCGTGTAGGTTATATCAACATCTCGTGTTGGTTATATCAACTACTCGTGTAGGTTATATCAACATCTCGTGTTGGTTATATCAACTACTAGTAAACTAAGTAAATATGGACAGTATGGTAAAATGTAGTCTATGATTGATCTCACCCTGAGACCAAATTCTTAGGAACCAGTAAAACGAACGGGGTTTACAAGTAAAATTCTTAGGAACCAGTAAAACGAACGGGGTTTACAAGTAAATGTATATCAACTATTAGTGTAGGTTGAAATCTTGGTCCGGTTAGCAGTAGCCAAACTTTTTACATGACTTTTCCAGTCACTATATTTACTCTATTAAATTATAATCTCGAGTTAGGTCCCGGTATCAATTAGATTAGACTATTTATTTTCTACGACCAAATCTACCATATTCATTTATTTTATACTTTTGCTTCTGTGATATGCATACTATTTTGATTTTTTTTTTAAATTGATCACCGAGAGTCTTGGACTAATCTTTGCTTTTTGAAATGTTTTCGATCCGATGAATTGATATATGGTTATTAGTTGTAAATTAAAGGTCCTCTCCAGGCTCCGGGAAAAAAATGAGTTTATAACATAATATTATAGAACTAAGGTCTACGATCATTATTCTGCAAACTGCATACAATTCGGTTCAGTATATATTTTATAATTAGTTTTTGAAGTTTTTTAATACTCTGTGAGCAACAATTGAGCGAATCACTAATCTGACGCTCAAGAAGAAGATTGTACACTCTTTGTTTTGATTACAAATTTGAATTTTATAAGCAAACCATGCGTTTTCGGCCTTTATTTAAATCATTTTAGATATTAATTGGTTCTAAAGTATATAAACGTTATTATTATAAGTTCATTCAATTTTATTCCTTTACACGAATATTAAATGGATTTATTAAACCTAATACCCAGTTGACAATCAAAACAAATGGTGTACATTCTTTTTTTTCAGGCTGAAAATTTCTTGAATTAGAAAGTCGGAAGTAAAATAGGTTTCGTAGAATTTTGATTATAAAAATCTTTAAAAGCATATAAAATTAAAAATGTGCTACCAAATTTGATGCAGTTTGCAGCAAAATGATAAGAAACATTAGCCTCGTTGAATAAAGCAATAAAAATATTTGCTTGGAGGGGACCTTTAATAGATTAGATTGAATAAATAATTTCATCAGGTCAGTTTATAAATAAGTAGTTAGATGACGTAAATAACTTTACGAAGTGATAAATAGGTAGGCTATAGATAAATTAATTAACCAGGCTAGATTACAAAAACAAATGTTGATAGAAAAAATCTTTGATATGCTGCAATTATATTATATCTTAATGAATAATAATAAAGCGCGCCTTTATCTTCTAAACCATATTTTAGTGCAATTCATCTTGCTCATAGGCACTGATGTAGAAATATGCTAATAGAATTACCAAGGTCAAATTGAAAACGAAATATAAACATTTAAGTTTTAGATTTATTATTTAGAAGTACAATCTGAATTCTCGTCACTGTCTTTCACGACTATAGGTTGCCAATTCCTGAAATAAGAGATTCGTATGTTAAATTAATATATATATATATATATATATATAATAGAAATTTATATTATCCTTTATATGCATTATAAACAACATCACCTACTCTTATTCCTTTTGTGATGAGAAAGCGACAGCTTCGATATTATTTTCATGTCTGGAATCCCTAAAAGCATATGAAAAAGTAAGAGCTAATCATATTGCAAATACATATTTAAAAATCATCTAATATTTTCAAATACTTACTTTGACCTAGCATAATTGTTCCTGAATCATTCAAAGGAATTGAAGAGGACTCCGATGTTTGATGACGTTGATCTACTCCATCAATTCTTCATAAAGATCTGAAAGTAGATTCAGATAATATAGAAAACCATATTAATAAAGAAATGAAGAGAATTATTAACTGAGAATTGTTTCATATATGTAAATTATTTATATAAAATGTTAAACTATTTTAAAATCTTCAGATGTAGTGTAAATTTAGTTCTAATAAATGCAATGGATTCTCCTTGCTAATCCTCATAATTTTGTTTATTATACACTCTAAATTTAGATATACCAAGGAAGTATAATATATCAAAAGGCTCACCTCTGGTTGGAGTTCTCACTGCCAAATCCCTGGACGGAGTTCTTATTTGCTCCCCGGACGGAGTTCTCCCGGTCATAGAAAACTAGGGTCAAGTAGGTAAATTGCGGCACTTTAACTAACTGCGGTCTCTTATAACCATCATGGCTTCAAGGCACTCGTGAAATAAATAGAACCTATCATAAATTGAGCTTATTATGATATTCAACAATTCAATATATAGCTATACTAATTTCAGAAGGATTTTGAGACTTTCTTAATAGGACTGCAATTAGAAATTCAAGAACCGAATTTAGCTGTGTAACCCTACCTATAGGTATAGCGTCGGACCGGGTGGCTTTGCGCATTTTCCGCATACTTTGATTTTACGAAAAAACTAGAGAAGTCAGCAAACTGATTTTTTGTGTGCAGATAGATGAAGGATAGACCTAGGTGCTCACCAAGTTTCAACTCGTTAAGTTCAATAGAAAAAAAGTTATCATCGAAAAACTGTGCGCAAAGATCGTGGGGATAAACCGGGTGAATTTTGCGCAATTACCGGGTGTACTTGCGCACTGCGCAAATTCACCCAATGTGAAACTGCGCAGTGCGCAAGTTCATCCTATGTATAAACTGTGCATAGAAAATCTAACCCCGATGTGCTATTCAACTGCCGTGAATCTGCCCCAATCTTCTATGCAACTGCCCCAATCTGCTGTGGAATTGCCGTGAGTCTGCTGTGGAATTGCCGTGAGTCTGCTGTGAGATTGGCGTGAGTCTGCTGTGAGATTGGCGTGAGTCTGCTGTGAGATTGCCGTGAGTCTGCTGTGAGATTGCCGTGAGTCTGCTGTGGTATTGCCGTGAGTCTGCTGTGGTATTGCCGTGAGTCTGCTGTGGTATTGCCGTGAGTCTGCTGTGGTATTGCCGTGAGTCTGCTGTGGTATTGCCGTGAGTCTGCTGTGGAATTGCCGTGAGTCTGCTGTGGAATTGCCATGAGTCTGCTGTGGAATTGTCGTGAGTCTGCTGTGGAATTGCCGTGAGTCTGCAGTGGAATTGCCGTGAGTCTGCAGTGGAATTGCCGTGAGTCTGCAGTGAAATTGCCGTGAGTCTGCAGTGGAATTGCCGTGAGTCTGCAGTGGAATTGCCGTGAGTCTGCAGTGAAATTGCCGTGAGTCTGCAGTGGAATTGCCGTGAGTCTGCAGTGGAATTGCCGTGAGGCTGCTGTGGAATTGCCGTGAGTCTGCTGTGGAATTGCCGTGAGTCTGCTGTGGAATTGCCGTGAGTCTGCTGTGGAATTGCCGTGAGTCTGCTGTGGAATTGCCGTGAGTCTGCTGTGGAATTGCCGTGAGTCTGCTGTGGAATTGCCGTGAGTCTGCTGTGGAATTGCCGTGAGTCTGCTGTGGAATTGCCGTGAGGCTGCTGTGGAATTGCCGTGAGGCTGCTGTGGAATTGCCGTGAGGCTGCTGTGGAATTGCCGTGAGTCTGCTGTGGAATTGCCGTGAGGCTGCTGTGCAATTGCCGTGAGGCTGCTGTGCAATTGCCGTGAGTCTGCTGTGCAATTGCCGTGAGTCTGCTGTGCAATTGCCGTGAGTCTGCTGTGCAATTGCCGTGAGTCTGCTGTGCAATTGCCGTGAGTCTGCTGTGCAATTGCCGTGAGTCTGCTGTGCAATTGCCGTGAGTCTGCTGTGTAATTGCCGTGAGTCTGCTGTGTAATTGCCGTGAGTCTGCTGTGTAATTGCCGTGAGTCTGCTGTGTAATTGCCGTGAGTCTGCTGTGGAATTGTCGTGAGTCTGCTGTGGAATTGTCGTGAGTCTGCTGTGGAATTGCCGTGAGTCTGCTGTGGAATTGCCGTGAGTCTGCTGTGGAATTGCCGTGAGTCTGCTGTGGAATTGCCGTGAGTCTGCTGTGGAATTGCCGTGAGACTGCTTTGGAATTGCCGTGAGGCTGCTGTGCAATTGCCGTGAGGCTGCTGTGGAATTGCCGTGAGGGCGAGGCTGCTGTGCAATTGCCATGAGGGCGAGGCTGCTGTGCAATTGCCATGAGGGCGAGGCTGCAGTGCAATTGCCGTGAGGGCGAGGCTGCTGTGCAATTGCCGTGAGGCTGCTGTGCAATTGCCGTGAGGCTGCTGTGCAATTGCCGTGAGGCTGCTGTGCAATTGCCATGAGGCTGCTGTGCAACTGCCGTGAGGCTGCTGTGCAATTGCCGTGAGGCTGCTGTAGAATTGCCGTGATATAGGAGTATTGGGGATGAATATCGCAGGTTTATTAATGAATAAGAGCTCTTTAACTTTATTAATAAATGTGCGCAAGTCCACCCGTGAATTAAAATATTCCCAGGGTGATCTTGCGCATCTAGTATATTGGTTATATCTCAATAATTTATAATTATTATTGAAATCTTCTTACATGACGTTAATCTGCAGTAAATTATGCGTATCCAACGTAAATTGCAATCAAATTGGAGCATAATTATCAACACTACAGCATAGTTCGCGGAGATTCGATTCTAGTCCAAAATAATTATTTTGCCATAAAAAACATAGGTCTCTGTTTGAACACTTAGTATCTATACTTAATCTCTTACGATTTTCGTGAAATTTATGGACTAGGGGGTTTAAGAGCTGCTCTTTCCATTGGTGTTGTCAGATTTGAAATATTTTCACGCATTCGCCGTCAATTACCGATGCGCAACTTCACCCGGAATGTTGAAGTGCGCAAAGCCACCCGGTCTGACGCTACTAACTAGTTTTAAAATATATAAATTATCAGAATACTTAACTTGAAATACTAGGATAAGCTCCGAATTATCGGACGGTTCCACATTCTCGGTCGCCAAAGAAAAACGATGTAAAATAATTAATCAACTTTTATTTTAATTAGCTATTAGGTAGCTACATACTTTATTTCATACGTGACCGAAAATGTAAAATCGCCTGATAATTTGGAACTTACCCTACTGAGGACAGCGCAGTAACTGCCCAGCCTATGTAGAAGGTATAATGACACTGAAAAAAACAGCTACCCTATAAACAACGTATATCGATTCGATTTCTTTTCAATTGCCTGGGATCTCGAATCGATGTATTGTTCCATCGAATCGACAGACCGTTGTTTGTAGGGTAGGTATAGGTATTATGCTTAAATAAGTTAACATATAATAATCTAAAAAATTAGTTTGGATATCAGTTTACAAACTGGAAGGCAGTAATCAAAATTTATTATTATGAAAAGTTATACTGTATACTGATAATCAGCTCTTCAAATAACTACCTAGCCGCCAGACTATCAATCCCCAAAATTTTAAAATATTTAGGCAGACATTTATCTATGTATCAGAATTAATTAATAATTAATAATCGATCGGCAGCGATAATACTATTTAGTGCATATAACGCTATTGTTTGCACTCGAACTAAAATGGTATTGAGGAGCGTTCACATTCAACACGTAACACACTTGAAACAAGATTTGAACTGTAAAGTGTCAACCAATTAATTAGCTTTGAGGAAAACATAAGTTGCCACTTACTCATTTGATTTAACTCACACCTAAATTTAAAAAAAAGTAGCGCCAACTCTCATAGTAAGTTAATTTATACACCGGATACATTGGATTTACAGTCATTGTGGGTTACTTTATCACAATATGTCATAGTTGTTTAACTCACACCTAAACTTACAAAAAAGTAGCGCCAACTCTCATAGTAAGTTAATTCATACACTGCAGAATACATTGGATTAACAGTCTTTGTGGGTTACTATAACACACTATGTCATAGTTGATTTAACTTGCAGCTAAACTTGAAAGAAGTAGCGTCAACTCTCATAGTAAGTTAATTCATACACCAGATACATTGAATTAACAATCTTTGTGAGTTACTTCAACACACATGTGCTAGTTGTTTTAACATATGTTCAAAACTCCCAAAATGTAACTCTAACTCTCATAGTAAGTTGATTCAATCCATAAAATGATTTGAATTAACTATGTTTGGTGACACACACGTCATAGTTGTTTTGACACACGTGAAAACATGACTGTAGTCCAACTAACTCACGTAATAAATTGATTCAAAGCATAAATTGTTGACCCATTAAATATGAGAAAACTTTTTTCTCTGTGTACAAAAGTTGTTGAAAATGACCCTCCTGTCTGAAGACAGAACGAGGCACACTTCAGAACATTCTTCTATACTTTATTGGGTCTTCTGGTTATATCTTTGATTGAAGGTTTGGATACATCATACATTGTATAAGAGAATAATTGGAATCTGTTTTCCATGTAAACTAATGTTTCTGCAGCAGCCCAGATGTGAAAATCAATGGTTGAGATCTGGACTGTGTGCTGAGCAGGTATTTTCCGTACTTCTTCTAATCACTCGACCTCGAAACTTATCTTTGAAAATTCTAAAGCTACATTTGTGCAATGTGGTCTTGCAACCACCAAAGTGAAGAAGTTGCACGCTGAGCCAAATAATTTTCTGGAGCAATCAGAGTTTTGAAACACCATTAACCGATGACAAGTTACCATATTCATCAAGGAATGCATGAACAGTTGAAACCATTCCATTAGTAATTGCAACGGAGATCATCACCTTAGCATCATACCTGTTATTTGTTTTACAGATATTTCGATGTTTTTCATTCGTATTTTTTCGATGTGTTTTTGTTGGAGGCAAAAGAACTTCTCATCTGTCCAAACGATTTAATTGGCAATGTTGGATTGTTGCTGCAGAATCCACTGACAAAACTGCTATTTCTGTGTTTTTCGTTAGTGGTTAAACAGTAGTGTAATGATAAAAACGGAAACCAAGTTAATGTATGAGGTTCCTCCACCACGTGGTTTTGGTGGGTGAAATCTTTTGAAAAGCTTTTTTGAGGGAGCAACTGGGGGTTTCTTCAAAGAATTCTTCACCTCCTAAATCACTGCTTCTGTTTTTTTTTTCATTTGCTTTTTCTTGTGGATAGAACCGTTCTTTTTCAGGCGACAAGATTTTGCTGCCCTTTCACTTATCTTGAAATGTAGCATGAATTCTCGCTGTACTGCACCATTACGACGACGCTATAATATAAATCTCGGAGCTGAAGGCGGTGACGTCATTCAAGATGGCGGATGTTTCCACCAATCATGGAGCTCAGACAAATGAGCGCCAATTTCTGAAGTAAAAAGGTAAACAAACAGTGATGTAAACATTGATAGATTGTCCGAAAAGCTAATCAACTTTATAACTCTTGATCAACGATAAATAAAACTACAGTACTATACCATATGATATTATTAGATATTCTATAATAGTGCCTAGAATAAAAATACGCAGTTTTTAAACCTTAATTATTAATATAGTACCTAGTGGACACTTATTGAAATTTTTACAGACATCATGATGTCTTCCATGTTTCAAAGTGTGGCAGGAAAGTCGCCAGTTTAGTGAGAAAATGGATCCAGGTCGCCATATTTAAGATACTATAATAGAGAAATTTGACTTCCTATTTAAGGTTTTATGCTTGGAAATAAATAAATATCTTTATGCTCTATGTCTGATCTCTGATGCATGCATAAGTATCTAAAAGCTGAGCGGCGCACCACATTACGGCGCACTACAATACGGCGCACCACTGTACTTTCTATTAATGACCTCAATGTGAAAAACTGTTATGCAGTTTGTTGTATCCGCTAGTTTGTTGTTCTGCACACTTCATGATTGTTTAATGACCTGGCAGGGGGGTTCGGGGGGCGGCACGCCCCCCGATACATCTACCTAACGGCTAACTGATAAGTTTTTATTTACATCTCAGACTGTAAGTTTACAATAGCTACCCCATAAAATTACAATTACAGTTTTCTATGATGAATTTTATTTTCTATTCCAAATTAAACATCTCAATCAAATAATTAAACTGTGTAGTATAAACATTGGATTCAGGTATCGTCAGGTGTCAGACATAAATTTGATACGACAATTAGGTACCTATCAAATTCACTCCATTTGTCATTAATCTGTATTCAAATTACCTATCTAATAGAATGTACAGTGGTGCGCCGTAATCTGGTGCGCCGTACTGGTGTGCGCCGCTCAGCTTTTAGATACGTATCGATGCATGTGACAGGTAATAAAGCATGTCCAAACTCGCCATTTTAATGGAGAGTTTGTGACAGTTATTTTGAGCCTTTCAATTGCAAATGGCGAGTTTTATCTATTTTTCTCCTATGCTACAAAGTTATTTTGGAGAGAATTTATGAAAATTTGATCATTTTGGAGAGAATTTGTTAAATTTTGGAGAGAGCTGGAGGGCGCACACTGAATTGCGGAAACGAGTAATTTGAGTAAACCGAGTAATTAAAATTGGCTGAATTACGGAAACGAGTAATTCGAGTAAACCGAGTAATTCGTTAATTGTTAGGTAATGTCCCAAGTAAAATAGTATGTCTCTTAAACTCGCCATTTGTCTCTCCACATCTCTCCAAAATTCAACAAATTCTCTCCAAAATGATCAAATTATCATTAATTCTATCCAAAATAACATTGTAGCATAGGAGAAAAATAGATAAAACTCGCCATTTGCAATTGAAGGGCTCAAAATAACTGTTACAAACTCGCCATTAAAATGGCGAGTTTGGACATGCTTTATTACTTGGGTAATGTCTTTTAACTGTTGACAGGTTAAGATGTGATAATTAATGATAGGATACTATATTAATAACTTTAAACAACAAAATGTATGCAAAATATATATGTTTTTATCGAATTACTCGATTTCCGCGATTTCCTCTGATAGAGCAAAGTAATTCGAGTAAACTGAGTAATTGATGTTTTTTCAATTGTTAATTGATTTTAACTGTTGATACTATATTAAAATGATAGTAAACAGTTATGAGACTATTTTAATAACTTTAAACAACAAAATGTATGCAAAAAATATATAGTTTTATCGAATTACTCGATTTCCGCAATTTCCTCTGATAGAGCAAAGTAATTCGAGTAAACTGAGTAATTGATGCTTTTTCAATTGTTAATTGATTTTAACTGTTGATTTTTTATTAAAATGATAGCAAACAGTTATGAGACTATTTTAATAACTTTAAACAACAAAATGTATGCAAAATATATATGTTTTTTATCGAATTACTCGATTTCCGCGATTTCCTCTGATAGAGCAAAGTAATTCGAGTAAACTGAGTAATTGATGTTTTTTCAATTGTTAATTGATTTTAACTGTTGATACTCTATTAAAATGATAGTAAACAGTTATGAGACTCATTTAACAACTTTAAATAACAGAATGTATGCAAAAAATATATGTTTTTATCGAATTACTCGATTTCCGCGATTTCCTCTGATAGAGCAAAGTAATTCGAGTAAACTGAGTAATTGATGTTTTTTCAATTGTTAATTGATTTTAACTGTTGATACTTTATTAAAATGATAGTAAACAGTTATGAGACTATTATCAAGTATCAACAGTTAAAATCAATTAACAATTGAAAAAACATCAATTACTCAGTTTACTCGAATTACTTTGCTCTATCAGAGGAAATCGCGGAAATCGAGTAATTCGATAAAAACATATATTTTTTGCATACATTTTGTTGTTTAAAGTTATTAAATGAGTCTCATAACTGTTTACTATCATTTTAATAAAGTATCAACAGTTAAAATCAATTAACAATCGAAAAAACATCAATTACTCAGTTTACTCGAATTACTTTGCTCTATCAGAGGAAATTGCGGAAATCCAGTAATTCGATAAAACTATATATTTTTGCACACATTTTGTTGTTTAAAGTTATTAATATAGTATCCTATCATTAATTATCATATCTTAACGTGTCAACAGTTAAAAGACATTAACAATAAATGAATTACTCGGTTTACTCGAATTACTCGTTTCCGTAATTCAGCCAATTTTAATTACTCGGTTTACTCGAATTACTCGTTTCCGCAATTCAGTGTGCGCCGAGCTGGAGAGACAAATGGCGAGTTTATGAGACTGTGAGACATACTATTTTACTTGGCTTTCAGACTTTCACATAGGTATATGGACGACTAATGAGCACTTAAATTAGATTTAAAATAAAAATTGGTGACTCATAATCATAAATGGCAGAACTGCGCATTTTTGTTGAAATGTTAACAAAGCAGCCATTTTGTTTTGATATGGTGCGCTCCACGGACCACGGTGACGATGTAAAATTCAAATTGTATATTAGTTTTCTGTTTTCGGTGATCTTTTGTTATGAAAGATGTGGTCACTACTTGTCATTTTAATTTGATGCTCTCTGACTAATTATCGGAAAAAGAAATGAATAAGTTAATAACTATGAAAGAAAGTATGCCTCTCTCAGTCTCAGG